>VWZD01013575.1:1085909-1146424 GCA_013396695.1 Sakesphorus luctuosus
GGTAAATAAATTACCTGAAAGGTACCAAGGAGAAAAAGGAAAAATTCTTCCTCTATTCTAACCAGACATTTCCTTGCAGAAAATTGTCTGTTGCTTCTCAGCCTACCACAATGCACTTCTTAAAAAGATCTTACTTTTTCTCCTTTGGAACATCCCACCATGTATTTAAATTAAAAAAAAAAACCAAAAAACCAAAACCAAAAAACAAAACAACTATATTCTCTATATGGTAATAGAATAACCTATATTCCTTCTTCTTCCTCCATGTCTTCTTCCACCACCCAAATGTTATTTAAACGAGTGATTTTAAAAGAACATTTTTAATAGGTTTTTGTAGTAAAGTTTAAAGATGTATGAAACTATGATGCTGCTTGAATTAGGTATAATTTAAAAGTTGGCTATAATTGCTCAAATTCAAGTGTCTAAGGGCTCTCTTATCACGAAGCTGTTACTCCTGTGAACAATGAAAAGTATTTCTAAAATAAAGATACTGTTTTGCTTTGTTTTGTTTTGCTTTCAGATAGATATGCATTTATTCTTTCATATGCAAAAGTGACATATGCTGAAACACACCTGAGAGTGTCAACTCATTGTGGTTTTAATTCCAAAAAAGCAAACAGCAAGTGACTGTTAATGCAAGAACTGTGACTACAATTAGATATTCTCAAATGTAAATTTCTTATCAATATTTCAGATTAATATCTCTGCCTATGTTTTTTAAAAAGGTTGTATTTGAAATTCAAATCTAAGATAAGTTAGTTGACTTCCCTGAAAATATCTAATAAACAATAGCAAATATATTTTGTTATTGTCAAACAGAATTAAGCAGACACAGACAATATTACTGTTTTGCATTTTCAGAAATAAATGCAAAGTAACATATAGTGATGAGCTTATTATTTTCTGGGAAATAGAAATCATTCCTCTAAGTAAAAATGACTTGATTTCGCATTATTTTTCAGGTTGCCATTTTCCATTACTAGTATTGTAACAGAGATATAATATAACACCATTGACTATTTTGCAGAAAGCCTTTATTAAACGTTACTATAAAATAACAGCAATTTTCTTTGACTGAAAATAGAACAAATCATACTTAATCCAAGCAATCTTCCAGAAAATCCATTTAAACAAAAATCTACCATTATTGAGACACTCCTATGGATCCATCTGCAGGATCATGACTTTAATTGTTTGGGAAAAGAAACAAACCACCTTGAGAAACTTAGTACTTTTAACAGTCATTTTAACTCTAATTTTGAAAGACACAGCTAAAAGGAACAAAACTATGGCACCAATTCTTGCCTCTCTAACCTATGCATTGTAAGACCGAGCTTAAGCCAGTCAAGTTTGCAGTTTCACCAGTTAATGCCCTTCCAGATTTGTAATAACTCCGGTTCCTTGTTTCTCAGTGACAGCAAGATAAGTCAGGATCAATCCAATCAAATGATATTACAATATATTTTCCTATGTATTGATATATTCTCGAATGCTGTAGGGCAGATGCGAGTGGCGCAGGCTGGCAACTTCTGATATCAACTCACAACCCATGGCCTCAGGTTTCCTTGAAGTCCAAGCACAGAGGTCAGGTTAACATTCATGGCCCAAATCTACAACAGTACTTGTTCATCTAATCCCCATTTAGATTTCTAATTTTCTGTTGAAGCCCCTGGGTACTTAAGGACCAGATGTGAGCCTCTGTGGCTTGCTGGGAGCTCTGAGGTGGAGCAGCTGAGTTGGTCTAACGCTCCGAGCACTGGAAGATTATCTACCACATCTTTCTTCCTGAGCTCTATTCATCATCAGATGCCTTAGTGAAATGAATGGGGTCAGCAAACGTTTAGAAAAATATGAAAGTTTTTTTCATCTATTTCTTTTGGTGGTTTGGGGGGTTTTTGGTGTATTTCTTAGGTTGTTGTTTGGGGTTAATTCTGGGGGATTTTTTTGCAATTTCTTTCACCTAATCACAACCCTTAAAGTGAGTTTAGGGGACTTTCTTTTACTGTTGTTCAAACTGGGAAATCTTTTTTCCTGACATCCTTTCCTTGTGAACTTGAAAGCTGCTCAAACATATAGATATGCATAAGGTTACATTTTCACACTCTCTAATTAAGGATTAAAAGTAGAGCCTGTGTCTCAGATCACAAAAAAAGCAAAAGTTGAGATGGTAAAAGGGAAATGAGGCCCTTGTGATGACAGGAGTTCACAAATCTTTACCTCTCAAAGTCTTTTTTTTTTTTGCCAGAAATTCAAAGCCAGAGATGCTACTGTCCTGTCATCCTCATTTCACTCTTTCCAGGGGAAGGAAGAATGGTCATAAAGTTACTGATACTGTGACCAGTCTTCTGCCGTATCACTCTTACACCATGTTGCCTGTTGAGGCTGGGGGTAAGGGTGTCCTGTCCCTAACCTTTACTTAGCTGACTTTCTTCCCTTCAGCTTCTCACACAGAATGAAGACTAAACTTATGCTGTGGGTGTGCTACTTCTCTTCCCAGAACTGAAGGCAGAATATCTCTAAGTCACTTTGACTCCACAAACAGCCCAGCCTAAGGCAGCAGTTGTGGAAAATACATTTGCCACAAGGAATGCACACATGCATACGTAAAATATAAATTTAGAAATGCAGAATAGGGAAAGCTGGCATGATTGGACAAGGCAAAAAACTCTGTGCTGACTTTCATGAAGTTAGGAATCAATCTGTGCTATGCTCTGCATGTAGTCAGTAAAGACAGGTTCCTACAGAGCCAGACTTTATTAGGCAAAATGAATCTCTGGAAATATCCAAGCTCCTGCACTGAATTTGGAGAATTTAACCATTCATAAGGAGAAGTATTAATCTGACTAAAAATTGATGTCTGTATAACAAATCTGTATACCTGAGATAGTTTTCAAAATTAGTATCATAATGAACAGAGGAAGGTGGTACTTTGACAGTGCATTTCGTCTGTTCTTACTATGAGCATCTACCATAGGTCAGACATTTTTCACTACAAAATGGAGTCTGAGGTGATGTACTCAGATACTGATGTTAGGTAGGATAAATCCTAGCCCCTGCAATAAGAAGAACAATCTAGTATTTCAATATTTGCATGTTGAAGAAGTTCTCATAGTTATGCTTAGAAAACAATGTCTATGTACAAAGTGTAAATTCCCATTGGCACAACTTCCCAATTTTCCATATACTTCTCTGTAATTATATTCTAGAATAAGGGACTTTACTTCCATAATATTTATTACCATGAGATATCACTGAGGGCAAGAACACAGCAAGATCAAAAGAAAAAAAAAAAGAAACAAAACAGGATAACCAGCTATACGAATAACAAGAACATCCTCAATTATATTAGATTAAACAAAAATTCTTAAGGGATATAAACCTTCATGCTTCAGAGCATAAGCTAATCACTAACTGATGGGAATTAAGAAACTTCTGTTATGGAGAGGTTAATCCCTAATTGCTTACTACAGTATTTCTTGCAACATCATCTGAAGCAAATAGTACTGCCACTGGATATTAGACAAAGCAGACAATTAGTCTGATGTTATATAATAATGTCTGCCTTGCTGTCTTGTGACTGTAATGTACAAAATGCAAATGCATGTTTACCCTGGTTTCCTAAAGAAAATAATCTGACACGACTGCACTATATGCTATCTCCTATACCTGCCTAATCCCTTCTGAATCCATTAGTCAGATTCAACATTTGCCACAGGAGACCTGGAAGATAATAAAATTCCTGCACATCCATCAAAATCAGAAGCTTGGCCAAGAAGAAAGGCACAAGTTAATGCACCACTGCCAGGAAATATTCATGAAGACATCACCATCCATTTGGTTGGCCCATCCTGTTAATCGTGGCTGGCTGGCTGGCCAGCCTGTAGACCACTTGGAAGAAGCTTGCTCATATTGTCTCCTTCACTGGCAGGAGTTAGAGGAAAGACGAGTGAAAGGACAGTGAAGGTGGAAGAGCAGGATGTTAAAGATGTGGGTGTGGGCAGAAGGAACATCTGAAAGGCTAATGGGCATCTGGGCAATAGAGACAAAGTAATAAAACTCTATGGTGAATAGGGAAGTTGATATACGACAGCAATGCACAGAAAACCTGAACTCATTCCCATTTTTGTTCATAGAACAACTAATTTGAATGTTCGAGACAAAATATGTCTGAACCATAGAGGTGACATAGGATTGTTCTGAGTGAAGCTGTGCACCCTCAGCGTTCTCAACATCTTCTCCTCTATCTTACTGCCTTTATTTCTGCATCAAAAAGGGAGACACATAGTGACTCCAGTACTTTTATGCATAAACATTCTCTCCTTTCTTTTTCCTCTCCACAAGAGATATAAACAATGGATCCACCTTCAATTTCTGCTCAGCACACCACAGCCAGAGAGTTAACACACAAGAGTTTGCTTTGTTTTGCATTTTCAGACTCTACAATTAAACAGGGCCTGTACTCAGAAAGGAAGATAGGAAAGCCAGTAGTAGTGTGACCTCATTTAAAATAGCTTGAGGGCTCCTCTAACTTATAGCATTTTTATGAGACTGGTGAAAAACTGCCTTTCTGCTCTGTTATTAATCCTGTACGTGTCCATCCCACAGGGTTGACAAGGTATTTGTGGGAATCAGCTGTGCTGACTTTATACAAGTAGAGAATTTCCCTCTGCTGGGAGCACTCTCCACTTGCAGATGAAATGCATTCACTGTACTGCAGAGCAGTGCAAAATGATTAGAGCTGAACCAAGACCTTAACTGACACTCATTATTACGGTATGTCTGCACTGTGAGAAGATGTGTGATTGCAGCATGTATCAGCATATTCGCACTGCCTTTAATTTAAGCAGTGAAGATACCGTAACATGGAGCCTGAGGCTGAGTTTTGCAAGTCTACTACAGACCATTCTTATACAGTTCTTATACTGGACAAGCATAAGTGAGCATTTGTGCGTATGTGTGTGTGTATATATATATATATATGTATTTATGTATATATGTATATGTGTATATGTGTATATGTGTGTATATATATCTCTGTGTCTGTGTCTGTGTGTGTGTGTGTTTGCAGGTATTGAATAGAAAACAACAGGAGATTAAATCAGGTCCAGGAATAGGCAATGCATTCAGCAGTCCATTCTGGTAAATTACTGGAAAGGCTCCTAGCACAGCTTTGTTCTGAGATCCAGCTCAATTCCTCAGCTGTGTACAGGAATTAATGTGGCTCAAGAACTGCAGCTAACAGGCAGTTTGTATGTATTTGTTCCCCGGTATCCCCAGTTTTGGAGGCTAGCAGAGAATGGACCCAATTAGGATATGACAAGTTGTCTAAGGGTAACTGAACAAATTCCAACACTGTTTTATTGTTATTATGTAATCAATGATAAGTGGACAGTCATCACCCCCCAAAATTACCAAACAATAGCTATCCCTAATTCACCTTTATGTTTGATGATCACTGTCCTTATCACTGAGCAAGCAGGTTCTTGGCTATGTGAGACACTAAGGAGAATAATGTTGTTCTCCTACTTTCATCCATGTGTATGCAAAGGCTTCTCTTATTAGTATTCCCTGTTTGCCTTAGATCCAGACTGCCAGATCACCACTGTCTGTTTTCTCTGTAGAAATAAAAATCATGAAGGATGCTTAAATAATACTTCCAAGAAACAACTCTAAGTGGGAGCAGAGAAATTTAAATGGAGCTTCATTAGATGCAGAAGTGAGTTTGCTGATCATTCTTCAGCATTTTGCATAATACTCGTCCCTGTAACCAGGTTTTTATAGGAGAAAGTGGTGGAGAGAGGAAGGTTTTTAGAGAGTGTATGGTTGTAGACTGAAAGGACAGCTTTCAATGTCATTCCTATTCAGTAAATCTCATTAGTTTATACTGCACAATGACAATATACCAGGAAGAAAGAGGGAGAGTATTTATTAATTTGGGGAATAAATAATGTATTTCTCTATATATTAAACATGTGGTAAAGGGAATTCAGCCCCACCCCTTCAAGAGCCCTGGGAGCATCCTTACTTCTCCCTGAGTAGCTAGGTTGGCAGTCTTCAGACAGGAGGAAAAACACTCTTGCCAACTGTCAGTAACAAATTGAAAAAATGACAAATTCAGCTTTAACAGAAAACTTGCACTAGGGAGAGCAAATAGCCAAGTAACATATGTACAAATTTTAAAGCATATGGTCTTCTTGCTGCCCTAGTAATTAATATAATACTGTGAGTGCCTTTATGTTCTCTCTTTTTTCCTTCATAAACTGTGTATATAGGAGGCTGTTTGGGAATGCTTGCTGCTGTCCTACATTATAAAGGATGCTTGGAAGACTTGTATCGGCAATTGGATACATTAAATACCAGAAGAAGATAATAGAGCAGTAGATGCTGAAAAAACCCCAAACCCCTAAACCAACAAACAACCAAACGCATTTTTAAAGAACAGATAATAGATCCTTCAAAGTACAAACCACCCACACAAAACTTAGAAACAAGAAACAAGCGACTTGCAAGAGATAACTTGACTTAAGCTTTCTCTTACAAATCGCACACCCCATTATTCTCTTCCAATGTTATGTTTCAAACAGCTTCTGAAAACTATTTCTAGAGACTCCATGGAAAATCTGTGCTCTCTAAAAGTGAAAAAAACCACCTTGATTCACCTGTGTGTTAGATTGTTTAATGATGTGGAAAAAAATTCTCCTATGATTCTGAGGTGAGAATGATTTGATAAGAAAAGTAGCATGAAATTTCTATGTAGAGGTTGAAGAAGCCACTTTCCTTTAAACAAACAGGAGATGAGTTATAAAAAAATCTTAAAGCTTTTAGTCTGATTTTTTTTTAGAAAAAATAAAACATCCAATTAAAAATCAACTACAGATAGTACTTGCTTTAAGATTTTTAATAGCTTGAAACGTAAAATTTTGAAAGAAACAGATTTTTATTTTAATTCTACGGTTCATCTAGTTCCACTAATTTTTAAATACTTGTATCATAAAATCTGAAAATTGCCTGAAAATTTGGCTTTTATTCTCTTCTGTCTCCTACATCACCCCTACCCTCTCTAGTACAAAATAATGAAGAGGGGACTTGCACTTTCAACCCAATTGTTTTCTGGTTTTACTTTCTCTTCATTGTAATCTACAAATTTTTCTTGAGACTAGTAAAAGTCTGAGTTATCAAATGAGAAAAAACGATTTTATAACTCTCCATTTTGGATAGTCATCTCTGATTTTGGAAGCATTTCAGAATATGAGAAAAACCACTAAGTGAAAAAGAGTTTTGGACTGTCCAGGTTATAATATAACTGTCCATAAGAGGATTTCTTATTCTGTTTATCTGAAGTGTTTGGTATTGGCTTTCTGTCAGAATTATAATATCTGACTACCTGGACAGTATTTACTACAGTATAGTAATTCCCATGGCCTTGTATCATCCTTCAGATTTCACAGATTCTAGGTACTGACGTTTTTCATGTGAAAAGAAAAACCCAAAATAGACTTAAAAATGCCTAACACTGATGTTCAGCAGAAGACCTGAAGAGTGTAACAGTGTCTCTTATCACTCTGTTAAGTTTTTGTGACTTTTCAGGGCAGGGTGGGGTTTGCTGGCTGCATGAAGAGTAACCCAGGATAGTGAAAGACAGCAGGGTGCAAGGTACTAATGCCACAGTTCTTAGACCACAAATCACAATCATCAATTTAGACGCTATTTTGATGAAACAGCATCTGTTTCTATAGAAAAGTATTTCTTTTAACATACTGTCTGTCTTGGTTTGAGGAGAAAAACTAAAAATGTTTACTCACAAGCGGGGGAGGGGGCCTCCTCCACAATAATCACGCCACTCTTTATCAAATTTAGAAGAAGGAACTTTAATACAAGAAGGGTAACTGTTCTTAACTGATATATATATATATTTATGTAAACAGACCAGAGCAAACCGCTTCCCCAACAAGAGAAAAACAAGCAACTAAACAACCAACCAAACAAAAAGGTTATACTTATGGCAGTATCAGTGTTACAGTCCGGGGCAGCCTGCAGTCAGCAGTGAGGCGCAGTCCGGGCAGGTAGGCAGAAGCCAGCAGCGAGGCGCAGTCTGGCAGGCAGGCAGAAACCAACAGCGAGGAGCAGTCGCGGCAGGGAGGCAGGCAGGCTGGCAGCGAGGAGCCGTCCCGGCAGGGAGGCAGGCAGGCCAGAAGCGAGAGCAGCCCCAGCAGGCAGCCTAGCAGGCTGGCAGGTAGAGCAGTCCCGGCAGGGAAGCAGGCAGACTAGCAGGCTAGAAGTGAGGAGCCGTCCCCACAAGCAGGCTAGCAGGCAGGCAGCCTAGCAGCCAGGAGTGAGGCACAGTCCGGGCAGGAGTCCGGGCAGGTAGGCAGAAAACCAACAGCGAGGAGCCGTCCCGGCCGGAAGGCAGCCAGGCTAGCAGCCGTCCCGGCAGGAGGCAACTCATGCCCCCCGCCTCTCAACCCCCTTCCCCCTAGCTGTGTGTAGTCCCCAAAAACAAAAGAGACAACCTGCCCCCACCCAAGAAACCAGCAGTTAACGACTCTTTTTGTTAACTCCTGGCATGGGCAGTTAGTGGCAGGGGAGAGAATTTACATAAGAATTCCAAACTACAACACTGTCAAAGAAAGAATGAAATAATTTTTACTCATCCAGAGTGTAATACAAATTATTGTTTTAGTGAAAAAAAAAGAAATTGGATGAGTACCAACACCAAATTAATTGAAAATATTTAGAATAAAATGCCAATTTTTGCATCTCCAATTTCAGGATTTATAGGCTCAGAATATTCTCCAATATTTGCTTAAAACTGACTACTATCACATACATTCTGCCATTAAATTCGCTTTATAGAATATTCACACAAGACAAACACAAAAGAAGTAAAAAAACTACTATGGAGAATTCAATTATTTCACTTGAGTGCATACCCATTGAAATATTTCACAAAATATTCATTCAATATTGGCACCAATTGCTAAGTCAGTGAATCAAATGATCTTTTAAGAAGCACCATTAAAACATCATCACTTTTTCTTTTCTAAATTATAATTGTAGTTCTCTTTGCTAGATTGAGTCAGTGCTCAGTTGTCAATCAGGAGGAAAAAAATTTATTATTGCATCATTCTTAATGAAAAGATAAAACTATTGAATAGATATTTTCAATACAGGGATGAGAAACCATCATATGAAGGACAGAGTTGCCTTGTTCCTATCTCATCCCTGGAAGTGTTCAAGGCTGGATGCACCTTGGATCAACCTGATCTAATGGAAAGTGTCCCTTCCCTTAGCAGGGAGGTTGGAACCACATGATCATCAAGGTCTCTTTCAAGCCAAACCACTCTAATGTTCTATGACAGCTGGAATGGAAAATGTTAGTTTTTGTTAGGTGGGAGTACAGGTGCCCTCTTTTCCTTGTCTGACGAACAGGCTTTGAATATGGAAAGTCTTGAGATTTCCAAATTAATGACAAGAAATCCAAGTGATCTTGAAAAGAGGAAACTGATGTTACAGGAAAAACATAATTGTCTCTTTTAAAGAAAGATGACCACTGGAACTAGCAGCAACCTAGTGAGATCTGGGAGTTGTTTTGGCATTTGTCTTTCATAAGGCCAGAGTAGTAAAGTATAAAGAAAAAACTCTGTAAGAACTCATTAAAGGAAGTAACTCTGAAACTAAGTGGCTCTGCAGAGCTATTGGGGGAAAAATAGTTTTAACTGATAGGTGGAGAGTTAACAGATGAGCTGAACTACCCAGAATGTGAAGAAATTCTAGAAACTTTCTGTAGTTTTGATAAATCAGTAATTAAAAAAAAAAATAGGTTATACCTCCAAAAGCTTCTTGACACTCTAAATACATGTTCTCTCTGAATATTCCTTTTGTGACTCCACTGTCTCTCTAGGGATGAACAATAAAGCATCTCTTCTCCCTTCAGCCTGCTACTCTTAATGCTTTTGAATCTAGCCCATGCAGTGAAAATGGCCTTTTGCCTTCTCTAAGTTTCTGCAGTTCATCAACTGACTGTTGCAGCATAATAGATCCCCCTGCAAGAAAGGTGCTAGAGAATTTGGGACTATAAAGATGGAACCTCCAGACAGTCATTCAAACAGCCTTGCTAAAGACCAAGTCTTTCACGTTACTAGCAAATTACCTGGCATCCCAAGGGGCTCAATTTAACAACAGTAATCATCAAGCCAGTTTATTGCCACCTTCTCTCTGGAAGTTGAAAAAGCTTTTTCCTCTTTTCTTCTGTGAAACTCTTTAGCTTCAGAGTATCTGGTTTAACAAGCTCAACTCAACATGGAATTATCTATAGATGTATTTCTTTATTCCTCTCCTCTCTGCCTTCCCCCCAACCTTTTTAAGAGGGTAAAAACTGTCTGGGATTAACCACTGCCTTTCAGTACATACAAATTATAGGAGAAAACTGATCTGATAATTACTTTACAACAGGACAGTTGCCTGATATGTATATGTTATCTGCTCTTTTGTGCAAAATTGTGCCCATGTTTACAGAGGAATCGCAGCATTATGACTCTCAGAGGCTGGACTTTGAAAAGCTAAACCTGTTCTGCCATAATTATGAATTTGAAATAAAACTTAACTGGATCTCACTTCACTAAGGACACAGCAGGTGGCCAGAACAGAAACAACTTCTATCATTTGCTTGAGACTGTAATAAATCCTCTAATCTTTTAGACTTATGAAACTGTTCATGTCTGTTTCAGTCAAAACAGTTTTTCATCCAATTACTTTTAACATTTCCAAAGTTTGTTAGTTTCATTATATCAAGCATCACCTTGTAGGATTGTCTTTATCCCCTTATTTTTTTAAAACCCAGAGGAGCCATAGGGTATATAAAATTCAGCAGAGTAGCATGCATACAATATACACCTATCGTGGGAGGCAGGAGCTGCCTTATTTTACCAGCAAAATCAACTCCACACCACAAAAGTAGCACAGTCCCAAACGTAAGGATAAGAGACCTTCCTCCAGGCTATGGATTATAGCTCATGTATTTGGGTTACATTAGCATTTCACACTATAGAGGCTTGATTTAGCCATAAATTCTACCAGTGCAACAGAGGATGAAGGGTCTAAAGTTACAAAAATTTACCCAGCATGGCCTGTACTCTCTCCTCACTAGTCTGGCATGGAGGGATCTACCACAGCTGCAGAAGCACAAGTCACAGACCAAAGGAATAGTACCCACAGCTGAATTTAAACTATGCCCTGAGCATGGATCCTGCCTCTTTGCAAACACCCATATACTCAAACATCTCTAAACCCTTTCCCTCAGGGCTGGGAAAAATGTTGTTAAATGAGCAGGGCTCCATCTAAATCACACTTTGCTGATACACAGTGCTGGCTTCAGAACCCTTGAAATTGTGAAAGTGTGTTCCTCAAGGATGTAACTCCTACAGCAGAAGGATGTCACATCTTTGTCTTCCTCACATTCCTTTCCAGTCCTTCTTCACTACAGAATCAATTTGACCTGTGTGTTAGAAGGGGCAGTGCCCTATGGAGAGTGAAGTTTTACACAGCAGGGACTGTTTCCCACCCCATACACTCACACTGCATTCAATGAGGACTCATGGAAAAAATGAGATCACCAGTTCCCCTTCTTTCCCTCCCAATCTACCACTTATAAAATCTGCACCTGGCTTTGCCTTGGCAGCATAACACCACCCTTGTATTCTATCCAGCAGGTACTGAGAGATGCTGATTATAACTTTGGGATTGCTCCTCTTCCTGTTCTTCCTGCAGGAGGGGGAAATGTTATTTGTAAATGAATACAAGAAGTAGTAATTAACTGTTATATAAACCTAATTTCAGTATTGCAAACCATAATAACGATCTTTATAATTATTTCCCTGCTATCAAGACTCCAGACTGCTGAGACAGATTTGAATGATGGGAGCATAGGCAGCTACAGCTCTTGGGAGTGTGGGAGTAATGGGGCTGTCCTGGGGATGCTCAAAGTCCCTAGCCCTGGAGCAGACAATACTGGCAAGTGATCCCTGAAGCCAAAGACCCTGAAAGCTGATGCTACCAGTGAAGCTGACAAGTAGCATCAAATGAGCTGCTGCAGTCTGGAGAAGTTTTGATTCACCATGAACGTGAAAAAAACCTTGGATTTGCATACATATTAAAAAAAATTAAGTGGATAAAATTATACTTTCTTGAGACTCAGAAACCCTTTTTATGCCTATGTGAGTCTGTATCTGTTTCACAGATTTGAATACAGTTTATACCTCCTAATTTTTCTGTTTTCTGACTAAACGTTTGCTTTTTACATCCTTTACTGACAATTTATCTTTGTGAACCTTTGTTCTCTTTGTTGATCTCTTTTAGACTCTACAGCACTTTCCAGCCTGTTGTTAATGAGTAGTGCACATTCTAAAAACTTGAACTAGGTCAAAGACCTCAGTAGTTTGAGCAGAATTAAACAATTACCTTTTGAAGTCCCACAGACAACTCTGCAATTAATACTCTTTAGAATGATAGAATTTTCTTTAAAACATTTGCAGTATATTTAACACATATGCAGTTTATAGTTAACTCCCATTTTTGTGTAACTCTCCTTTTGTTTCCCTTTCTTAAAGTATTTTTTATTTTTCCTTCCTCAGTATATTTATTTGTAGTTGCCTTTCAGAATTTTATTCTTATTGATTTCAGTCTAATTCTCTAATATACCATAATGTCTCTGAGTTACTCTTCTGTCCTCCAAAGTGATAAAACCACTCCCAGACTGAAGTCCTTCCACTTCTCGTAAGTATATTCTCTATTCTGTCATCCATGTCTTAAATGAAAATATTAAATAATACATGTCCCAGAACTGCTGTATGTGAGGTCAATTTGAAAGAGCTTTCTAGTTTGGCATAAAACTAGTGAGAACTCTGCTCTGAGTATGCTGTGCTTTTTTTCCCAGCCACTTCATCTGCAACTGCATCAGCTGCATTTGATCAAGACTGAATTTCCCAAATTTATTTATAAAAATGCCCCATGCATCCACATCAAAACACTTACATAAGACAGACTATCAAACATATCTAGTACTTCTCCCATATCCACTTGCCCAGTTAACATGTCAAGAAGGAAATTCGAATGGCTTGGCATATTTTGTCAAATCCTGACAAATCCATATTGCCCTTTCCTTAGCACTGCATTATCTATCACCTGCACAAAAACACTTTAACAATTTTGTTTTTGTCTCTTTTTGGAGTGTCAAAATGAGGTCAAATGTTTTTAAAGTCCTTAGAATTTCCTTTTTCCTATTCTAAATATTGGTGGTTTGCCTTTTGTTTTTCTTTTGTTTTCTGAATCATCTCTTCTTCTTACATTTCTGGAAATAACTTTTTTTGTGCTTTGGTTAACATTTTGAACTATTTGAGAGTGTCTTTCAGCTAAACAAAAATAACACATCAAAGTAACTCTGACCTCTCCTTTCCTTACTTTGACCTACTTTTCTATTTTGTTGTCAACTTGATCATGATGAATTTGTTTCCATAAGAAATTTATTTAAAATAAGGTCTTTTAAATTTGATCTTTACTAGTATCATGTCCCACTTACTACTTTATGCAAATTTTGTCCCTGATAAAATTTATGGATTTTTGGAAAATATAGCTGCACACAGATAATCAGCCAAAGAACTAGACCTAGAACCAGCACTGGAATTCAGTCATCTCTGCCGGCAAATGGTGTTAATGCCCATGCTTTTGGGCACAGCCAACTGCCAGAAAATTTCTGAATTCTAGTTTGGGGGTTAGTACAGATTGGGGACCATTCCCAAATGGCAGCACAGATCTGACCATGATGTACTGGAAGCTAAGAGAGTTTAATGTCATGGCTGTGACCAGACTCTGCCAATTGACCTCTGTGTCAGAGCGTGATCCCTGGCATTGTTCAGTTTATTAGTACAGATCTAGCATTTATCTCCTGATATTTTCCTTATCCATCAGATGTTAAGTTAGTTCAAATCCCTGTCTCACCAGTCCTTACATTTATGTCACGGTTACATGGTTAATAATTCCCCATCACCATAGTCTATGGCCTTGGTAGTCTATAGGAGTAATGTATGCCTTTCCTCTCAATCTATAGCTATTTGATTATTCCATATTTCACTTTCTTCTGTGTTCATATTTGAGGTATTTTTTCCTATATATATAAAGCAATACCTTCGCCATTTTTCTTTCCTTTAGTTCCAAGGCAAACAGTTCTTTTCTCAGTCTTTCTACTTTTTACATAAAACCAGGCAATAAGAATTCCAGTAGTCTGGAGGATGAGCTGGAGACACAAGCTTTAGTGAAAGATTTTCTATAAGTTTTATTTTGTTTTCTTTCAAATAGCAATAAAAATGGGTTTCTGAGAAAATTGCTCATTTCTTGTACTTGATATTTGATTCTCCTTCCTGCAAAATGACAGAAATGAGAGAACAGTATTTTTACACATTTGGTAAATATATTTAACTGATTATTAGAATTTAGTACAATATTTAACCCTGCATGTTTTTTTCAGATATTTTATATTATGCCTTTCAGGTGTGCACAGATGAAACAACCCTTTCAAGCACAGCATATTGAAGGATGGAAAACTTGGATGAGAAACAACTTCACCAGGTTTAACAATGTGGCATATTTAAAATGAGTGTTCTGGACCCCCAATCAGCAAAACATCATAGCCTATTCAAAGATGGGGGGGGATCACATCAAAACTTACAAAACCCCCTAAAGTTTAATTTTTCCATATCCGTACAGACACTGGAATATATATTCTGGAAGGAGAGAAAAAACCTCAGGCCCTCAGTAACTGCTGAGCCATTGAAACAGTTTCCACAACATCATAGATAATTACAATTATCTTTCTCTTAGGGACATTGGAGCTGCCAATTTTCTGCAATAGAAAATAAATAAATAATTCAGAACAGATGTTGACTACTCATCCCAGTTTAGTGGAAATCTTTAGGCAGACATGTCAGCACTAAACTTGAAAAGAGTGTTAGACCTGGAAAATATTTCTTTTCTTTAATTTCCTCTTTTTTTTTTTTTTGTTTTCCTCTTTCTGTTTTAATAGTTGGACAAAGTTTCAAGTTTGTGATAGGATGACTTAATACAGTGAAAGATAAACACAATGGTTTAGCAACTCTGTTTGGATTAGAAATGTATAGTGGGAACATCTTTAGTAACCAAAAGAAATCTCAAGTGCCTGTGGGTGGCACTGTAGATATTTGGTCATTAATTCTTGACAGCGTCAAGTAGTGACTGATGTGTTCCTCTCCCACCTGTATGGTGAAGGCTCTTCAGCACAACCACTCATTAGAAATGATTCAGTTCTTTTGGCTAACAAAGGTTATCAGTGCATCAAACTGACTATATATGTGGTATTATCAGCTGCATTTTGTCTCTGTGGTAGTGATAGTTTTGTTTAGGTCAGCATAAATACTCTTCAGTCACTTCTGAAGTGTGCTGACCTCCATGAGCCTTGGCATTGTGATATCACTTATCTTTGCCTGATGCTTTAGCTCTTTATTTTTTTTTCTGCTTAATACAAACAGACAGTTTCTCTTCCAAATACCAATTTCCAAGGAGTAGTATCATCTCTCTGCTCATAAAATTTATTTAAATAAATAAATAAATAAATGTACAAAGACTTCTGCTTATTGCTTACAGACAAACACAGATATTGTTTAATTTTAGTTGGGTTTTGGGTTTTTTGTGAGGAGGTTGGTCAGTCGGTTAGTTGCTTGGTTTTTTTGGTTGGTTGGGTTTTGTTTGTTGCTTTTTTGGGGTTTTTTTAGGAGAAAATTTCAAGAGATGGAATAAAAAGTTCTTTTACTTTCAGCCAGATTTTTAAATATTTCAGTTAGGAAAACTGATATATTGTTACCCTTTTGGAAATTAAAGTAGGATCTTTTCAACTTCTGACAAAGCCTGACTACTGCCTATATATCAAGGCAGCCACTACTGAAAATACAAGGCGTTATTTCTACGGCCCTTCAATTCCTTGGTTCAGATAATCAGGACCTACACTTTCAAATACAATCATCTATATTATATATATTCTCAGCTGTTAAATACTTAGAAAAATCTGTGACTTGCTTTGGGTTTGACCCAATTTGCAATTTCCTAAACAGTCCATGAGAAGAGTAGATTTTTGGGCACCATTTCCAACAGGCAGTTTTCATGCACTGCTCTGTTTTCAGAGTTAGCTCCTACCTGCCAGTTGGCCAGGAGTATTCCCAAGAACACATTAATTTATTAGTGTACAAGTAGCAATGGGAATACAACCTCAGAAATGCGTCTGAGATATTTTCACGTGAGACAAATCAAAATCCTTCCTCCTTCTACTTCTTCATCCTCTTGCTACACTCCCTACAGCTCCTTCAGCTGATGTAGGAGAGGTGTACATAGCAGCATGCCCTTAAAAGGCTGCATTGAATGCATTAGATCGTTACAAGTTTTGATAGCTGTATATCTGGGTTTAGATTAAATTAAACATCATAGTTCTGACAGAGAGAATATTAAGGCTCCCTATGAATTTCCTGTGAGGAAAAAAAATCTGAAAGCATCCAGTCTACAAGGGCAAATACTGGCAAATTCTGTTGCAGTGCTTTACATGAATAGATCAGAATAAGTCCTTCTCTTGTCATCTTCAGTCTGATTGCGTCTTTTTACTATCTGCTTTTTGACAATATTTTTTTTTATTTTCTATAGGTTAATCTTTTTAAGGTGTGCAGTAATGGAAGGAATGGAAGGAAAGGACACACTCACTGTTCTGTGTAATTCAGGCATCATGACTGAGTGAAAAGTATTGTGAAATAATCTAAAATATTGCTATAGTTGTAAAAGGGAAAACATACCTTTTACTTGTAATTATATTTATTAACAACTGCAAAATACTCAAAACTTGAATTATATTTAACTTTGCACTAAATACAAGAAGAAATTAATAATGGGGTTTAACCACTATATTTTGTTCCCTAAATAAAGCTGAAAATGCGTGTAGTAGTTCAGGAGATGGGACCCCAGACTTCAGCTGTGGTTGGGAAGCAAAGCCTGCTGACTGTGTGTGCTGTAGGAGTGTTGTTGACACGGTGTGTTTCGGGTCAGTGATTAACAACAGGCGTTGCATATGACCTCATCCTTGTCTTCCATCTCTCATTTGCAGGTGTGTCTACTGTGCCTGTTTTTTCTGTCCAAGATTATTGTACCCTTGAGTCCCAGTCCTACCCTCAAATGTATTCATCAGGCCTACATCCATAAGGGACTTCTATATTTTTTGATACCTTATTAAAGGAGGTAGTAAAATACTTTCCTGTGCCAAAATTAGCAAATAATTTTTCATATACTTTGAGGACAAGTGTCGGAGGAGACCAGAACGAGAAAGAATTACAGGCGCCGGGCAGATGAGGACACTGAGGCCCGGGATCCCGGGCAGCGCGTGCAGCGACAGGATCGGGACCATGAGACCTTCCACATGGACACTGTACCCTTAAAAGATGGCTACGATCCAAGTTTCTTCTTCCCACAATACCCCTGGAATTCTCCCACACACCTCGTTCTCCCTATTGGTCCCCTTGCCGCTTCTCCCTTCCCTCCACCCCTTTGTTTGCATGCACCCAATGGAGTGCGTGACTCCTCCCCATCTCCTCCCCATCCCCGCCCCTCTTCCCCGCCCTCATCCGGGAACTTTGTGCGCGCCCCCTTAAAAGCAAGCGCGCTCTATTAAACCTCTCCCTTCCCTCCACCCCTTTGTTTGCATGCACCCAATGGAGTGCGTGACTCCTCCCCATCCCCGCCCCTCTTCCCCGCCCTCATCCGGGAGCTTTGTGCACGCCCCCTTATAAGCAAGCGCGCTCTATTAAACCTGGCTTTTTCCTCGTGGACTCTCGCCTGGTCTGCGTCTGTTCCGGCCGGAGGGGTCGCCGGGCCGGGAGCGGGAGGAGCCGACCCTAGCTTCTAAGGGGCATGATCCTAGGGAGTGCCGCCGCCCACGGCTCGCTGCTTTCCTAGCCTTGCTCCTGGGAGCGTGAAAAACCCCTCCACTATATTAGTGGAATTATTCATCCACTGAGTGACAAGAAGTTTTCATAAGGAGAAATATTTTCAGACTTTTGGCCACAAAAGCCACCAAAATGTGAAATGCAGAGATGGTGAAATGTGCTCACTGTTAGTCAGAAAAACACCCTCCAGTCTGTTGACTTATGTTATTTTGGATACACATTGGAATGATTGTACTGCTAATGCTACTTAAAGGTCAATATTTATCACACTGTGCAATGTTTCCAATATCTTAACTGCTTGTACCACTCGTACTGTGACAGGATATGAGCCTTTTCAAGCTTCACTGCAATTATCCTCAGAACACCCAGTGGAATAAGAAAGTTTTTGTGCCATATCCACATATCAGGATTGAAGATACAGGAAACTAGTACAGGTTGTTAAGGCCAAATCTGCAGCAAGGTATGTTTATATGGAGATTGCTCCTCCTACTCCATCCCTGCTCTGGTTTTATCCTCTTACCCGCCTCTCACTAAATCACCCTGACATCAAATGAGCTTACATCAACTCTTCCAGCAGGTCTCGAGAAAGAGGCAGGAATATAACAACACATTATCTTCCATTTTCCTCCTAAATGACCCATAAAATGCCATTTACGTATGATTGTTCCATAAATATCCTTTCTGTCCAATGCATCTGTGTTTCCTTTTCACAAAAGCATGAGTATGAGGAAGAAGTCACACTGACATTTTGTCTGGACACACAGATGGGGTGCAGCCAAGGCATGAATTAAAACCATAAATGCATTAAGACAGAATACGCCTTGTATCACTCTGGTCCCCCAGTTCTTCAGACATTACAGTCAATGTAGTAATATATACAAAAGAATACCTTATTTATGAGGAAGCAGAAAGTTTACTGGACAGTGAATGCACTGTAACTCCAAGGGCTAGAACAGGCTGCCAAAATGACACTGTATAATATACTAAATATTCCTTGAAAAAAGTATGCAGAGGGATGAAGTATTTTACCAAAATCTAAGCACAAATTTGGACAGAAAAATGCAATCAACTTTCATCTTTTATCCTCAGCTTTCTGATATAGGCAAATATCTGTATGCAATTACAATCATAAATTTACAGATCACAAAGATGTGATATCTTGGACTAGCATCTCGTTATTATGCTTGATCAACTTAAAGATAAAAATAATACTTTTTCTTCTCTCCAGAATATGTCTTGGCATCTTCAATTCATCTTAAGGAGTATATGAGGAAGATGCTCACTCTTGGGAGCCCCATCCGTGCTGCTCCTTTCAGCTCTAGGGTCCCCAACACAGGAAGGACATGGGCTTGTTGGAGCAAGTACAAAGGAGAGTTATCAAGTTGGTTAGAGGGATGGAACACCTCTCCTATGAGGAAAGACTGGGATTATTGGGGTTGTCAGCCTGGAAAAAAGAAGGCTTCAGGGTGACATATTTGTAGCCTTCCAGGACCAAGGAAGCCTGCAAGAAAGGTGGAGAAACACTATTTATAAGGACATGTAGTGACAGAACAAGGCGGAGTGACTCCAAACTGACAAAGAGTAGGTTTAGGTTAGATACTGGGAAAAAATTCTTCCCTGTGAGGGTGTGAGGCACTGGAACAAGTGGCCCAGAGAGGCTATGGATGTCCCATTCCTGGAAGTTTTCAAGGACAGGCTGTATGGGGTCTAGCAAAAGATGTCCCTGCTCATGGCAGGAGGGTTGGAACTAGATGATCTTGAAGGTCCCTTCCAACCCAAACCATTCCATGATTCCATAGAACAGGCTGCCCAGGTAAGTCATCATGGTATATAGCTTGTCAGAACTCAAGGAGTAACTGAACCATGACTTAGTCATATGTTGGGTTTTTTTAGCTAGGTTATGGGTGGCTTGAAACCTGAAATATGACATGATTTTATGCTTTCTCTTAAAGAGCAGACATCCCAGGAAACCACTAGTAAGGATTTTTTTTATATCTGCTATTCTGTAAATATTACAATGATTATGAAGAAATAATGATGTCGATAAATGCTACTACTAGTATTAAAGCTACTTCTATTTCTACTACTATTGCACTTAAGAATAAGAAAGAAAGTGACCTGGACAGCTTTATACCCATTAATTTGGCTGCCACATTATTCAGGAGTTAGAAGATATTTTAAGAGGAAGAATAATTAAATATAAGGAAGTAAATGGGAAATAGGGTAAAATGTGAAATGGATTCACCAAAGACAGATCACATTAGCCTCAGCAGATATTTCTTTTTGATGAGTTAATTGATTTTCTAAATAAAGGAAAAGCAATAAGTTTAATCTAACTGGACTTCAGTAAATCATTTGACACGTCACCATGTGGGAAATCATTGGTTAAACTGCAGAAGATGCAGATTAGTATAAGAATTAGATGCAAACAAATGGAACAACATAAGAGAATAGTGAAAAAGTATTATTGACTTTTACAAGTTAGAGATAACTTAAAAGTTGAGTCACGTATTATTCCTGAGGTTTTCCCAGAACTAATGCTTAAGACATTGATCATAATATCTTTATTACTGATCCTGGCACAAGTCTGCCACTAATGTACAATGTTAGAAGCCACTGTAGGGAAGAGGAGCTTGAAGACTGATCTAAGAAATATGAGAAATATTTATTGTAAGTTTGCACAAAGTGCCAGGGAATGCACTTACTTTAACAGGAAGAATTTCTTACATATGGTGAGAAACCATCAACGAGAAAACACAAAGGAGGTAAAACACCTTACAATTATGGTCATTCACCAGAAAATTTTAATGAAATAATGCCATATAATATAACAGGAAAGGCTTATCTATGAAAGAAAACAAAACATTGACATCAGTGTTTGAGGCACAACTGAGTGTTCATCTACAGCATTATTTCAGGTGTTTAATCACCTGTCTTCAAGAAAGAGTGAAACTGGAACAGAAGAGAAGAGTTACTGACTAAGCTAAAGACCTTTATACCCCAGCTGATATAACAGTCTTTATACATAAGGAAGATTGTGAAAAGAAAGGAAAATAAATGGACTCCACTGAATATTTATATAAAAAATCCTTTCGACGTTGTGACAGCCTGAGTTAAACAGACATTACCAAAGTATATATAGGAAGGTGTTAACATGCTTTTCAACATGAAATTCTAATTGAAAATTCCACACAGTGGAAGCCAGGGAGTAAGAATGTAAGAATTTGATTACATTATGGAAGTGATGATATGATGTGATGCATGTAACACTGAGGGGCTGTACCCCTTGAGCCAAAAGCCTCATCCATTCCAAAGTTCTTAGAGTCAAAACCAGAACAAATGGCTTCTCCTCCTACTGGTGTAATAAGGTCTTTAAATGACAGAAAGTAAAGTATTTTGAGCACACACACACATACAAAAATAGATTTTCTGATAGACAAACATAAATTTATCTCCAATTTGTGAAGGTACTTTGGGTCCAGGAGCATGAATATCATTGTCATCAGTAATACTCTCTTGGTGCTTATAATATGTATTTTAACAGTCTGAGAGAACCCTGTCACATACTATGGTCTTGTTCTTTCCTGCAAAACAGAGAAAAACCTTTGATTCCTTACAGTCATGTTTAGATAAAAAGAAATATATATTACATTTCAAAGTTAAGCCTGCATATTGCAGATGTAGCCTGGTGCAATTGTTCTTACGGAGATATTTTTATAAGAAAAGTTGTACATTCCCATCCTTATGAAAAGCCAAAGAGGGAGATGGGAACACACAGTCATCTTCACTTTGCTCCCTGGAAAAAAACATTGAGCCAGCCCTCTTTTAAGACAGTTTTTGACAAATGGAAAAGGTGGTTACTGGCAAGAGTCAGAATGGATTTCATAAGGTTAAATTATGCTGGTCCAATTTGAGCACCTTCTATGATCGAACAAATGACTGGGTTTGTGGGTAAAATGAGACAAGTATTATTTGTCTAGATTTTAGCAAGTCTTTATCAAATATGCAGATGACATCAAGTTTGTGGAGAATAGTGAATAAAACTTAAAAAAGGTGGGTTTAGATTTGATATTAGGAAGAAATTCTCTCCTATGAGGGTGGTGAGGCACTGGCACAGAATTTCCAGAGAAGTTGTGGATGTCCCAACCCTGGAAGTGTTCAAGGTCAGGTTGGATGGAACTTTGAATAACCTGGTCTAATAAAAGGCGACCCTGTTCATGGCATGGGGGTTGGAACTAGATGATCTTTAAGGTCCCTTCCAACCCAAACCATTCCATGATTCCATGATCTATAAGGTTTCTTCCAACCCCAAACATTCTATAATTTGTTATGCTTGAGAGCCAGACTGCTGTCAAGAGGGACCTTGACAGACTGAAAGAGTAGCTCAACAGAAGCCCCTGAAATTCAACAAGGAGTAGTGCGAAGTCAAGCGTATGGAAAAGAATAACTCCTTGCAATCACAGAAACTGCTACACAGAAAAGACTCCATGGAGACAGAAGGATAGAGTGCAGCACAAGCCAACAGGGCACCATAGCAGCAACAAGGGCCATCAGCAGCGTGGGCTGCAAGAGCATGGGCACAGCCAGGAGACAGAGAAGTGATTGTCCTCTACACCTCAGCTTTCATCAGCCCAAATCTGCATCCACTTTGGGACATTATAATAAAAGACATTGATACACTGCAGTTAGCTTAGTGGAGGGCCACCAAGATGGTCGAGGCAGCACTTGCTGTGGTACTGAGGCTAACTAAGGGAGCTGGACTTGTTCATCCTCAAAATGAAAAGGTTTCAAGGGGAAATCAATGTTAAAACAGGCTGCCAATAGAGGCTCTGCAGCCTCTGTCCTTGGAGGATTTCAAGACTGACTGGAGAAAGTTCTGGTTCTGGGATTTCTGGCCTGTGTTCCAACATGGCATCATAGATAAACCTGTGAAGTAGAGCTTTAGCACGCCTACTGGCCATAAGTCAAAAGGCCCAATATCTTGTTGTTCTGCGTATTCAAAATTCAGATATGTGAACTGCATATAAGATAACATCAATTCAAAACAAGTGTTTTGCACCAAGTCTGAATGGATATAAATCACTTCCTAGTCCCTGGGCAAAAACTGAATCAGGACCAATGGAATAGGCTCATGGTTTTGCTTCCAGGCAAAAAGAGCTATTTAAAACTAGAATCATAATAAACAAATGTCAGGTACTACTTAATGGAGTAGTAAGTTTCCTCAACCATTTTTCTAACCAGCCAGATTAATTTTGTTCCATTTTTTTTCATTAAATAGATTACTTTAGACTGAGAACTCCTTTGCCAATTTCTAACCTGCAGAGAATTTTAATGTCTGAGTAATAAACCCCTCCAGAAATGGGATTTGTAATGGAAATGCAAAGGGACCTTTAACTAGAGTAAGTATTGTTTTATGCTGCAATAATAATAAACAACAATAGTAAAATTAATAAAAATAACACAATTTTATGTGAACCCATAAAAGGCCATTTATATGATCACGGTAGAAATATTTAAAATTCCAAGATACTGCATTTTTCACAATCATTATTGTTACATACTTTAAAGAATCTTCCAAAGCCTTTGTACCTCAATGTGTTGCAGGTTAAGAATATGCATTGGCAGATCTCTGGTCCTCAGACTACTGATTAGATAAAAGGACTCTTTTTTACTGAACTTTTTTTTAACATTTCCACTATGTATACTTTTTTACATATACCCCTTAATGAGGAACTAAAAGGTTCAAAGTTTCACGAAGTTCTGAAAATTCCCCAAGTACAAATATATGGTAGAAATCTATTCAATAAATTATGAACCTAAAAAATAATCAGTTAATATTCATTATCACAAAGGCAATTTCTTATAAAGCAGTTTCTGCATGTCCCCAGGCCATAAACTTACTCCCTGGCTTCCCACTGTGTGGAATTTTCAATTAGAATTTCATGTTTAAAAGTACATTAACACCTTCTTATATATATTTTGGTAATGTCTGTTTAACTCAGGCTGTCACAACTTCGAATGGATATTTTTTTCTTTTCCAATAAACCAGTTGAAAAGAGGGGGAAGATATTGAATGATTCATAAATATATAATGTTTCCCATTTGTTATATTCTGCAATCTGAGGCAGCAGCTTTAAACTTGCATATCAGTGCATAATTCCACAAACTTAAAAAATTGATCTGCCAATGTCTCCCCTCTAGCAATCTTCTAATTAAATGAACTTCACTCACCTTACCTCTAAACTCTTTGGGTTGATTTTACACTGTGATTTGATGCATTTTTCAGTGAAGTTTTTGGTTGTTGTTTTTAAACTGTAAAGGTTGTTTAGTAAACAAGTGTTTAATAATGTATAGAAGGTGCCTGAACATAGATCAATGCCAATTATTTATTCACAATAAAAAACTTGGAAGTAATGAGGTTCTTTTTGTATGCTTGCCAACCAAAACCAGAAGTAGGCTTGGTTCTCAGTCACAGAAAATGAAATTGAGCTTTTATTTTGTAGGAAACTGTGCTGATTTAGACCAGCTAGAGGTCTGCTTTAAGAATACTTTTCTTCCCATATTCTTGTACATGAATGTAATTTGTAGTGATGGCAGATCTGTTTAACTGTAGCATTAAGTTAGTAGATGGTTTGAAACAGAATGACACGATATCAGTAAGAACCTAAAATATTGTAGAACCCTTCCCAGTAGTTTGTGAAAAAAAAATCTGATCAAGTACACAACAAACAGCTCAGAATACAAGAGTACAGGCTAAACTACAGGTGAAATGAGTGGCAAGTGTACAGCTCTAGTGGGTTATGATACACATCCTAATAGTAAATGTAGCAGTTCTACATCTTTGGGCTTTTTAAAAGCTACAGGGGCACCCTCCAATGTAGGACATTGGACAAGAACAGCACAGAGAACGTGTGTGGATGTCCCAAACTGCTGTTAGACACACAATTACAAGGCTGTGAGGAGAGAAAGAGGAGGTGCACTTTGCCAGCATACACAAGAGGAGCTCTATCCATTGCCCATAGCCAGGCTACTGCCAGTCATGTCACTGCCAGGATGTCTTCACTAAAACCACATCCGTGGAGGTGCTTAGAGGGTAGGATAGGAAGTGTAGGAAAGCTGAGAGTGCTTTAGCTTTCCCTTAGGTCAACTAAAGTCTTCTGCCAAGAGTAGAACAGGAATTCCAGCTGACTTCATGCCTCACTAGTTCCTTACCATTCTCTTTTTGGTGTCATCAAACTGGGCTGTATGAAGAATGTCAAGAATGGAAGACCATGATAATTTCTTTCTTCACATACATTTTGAGACACTGTGTAGGAAAACCTTCCATGCTTAAAAAGCAACAATATTTCTCTCCCTCATGTATATTTTAATGTTTCTTAAAGTTCCATGACAATCCAAAAGAGATTTATGTTTATAAGCATCCCACATACTTGTAAATAGAGGCACCTAAAAGCTAAATGCACCTGCCAGTAGTTTTCAATGCCTACAGTAAATATTGCTCTATTTCCCCTCACCCTACCCAAAACTCTTTGCTTCTAAACCATTTGCAGTGCTGCTAAGGAATCATAACTGCAGTACCAGACATTACATGACAGCTGTTTGAACAGAAATACTAATTGCTTTCATATTTAATTAGCTATTGTTTAAATTAAAAATACCAACAAAACAGTCACAGCAGGCTCATTTTAACAGGAGGTTTATTGGTCCAGGCACCAGCTCAAAGAGCAGCAGGCATTGGATTCACGCACCAGCTCTCTTTAGTCCTGAGAAACTGCCAGTGCATTCCTCACTCAACAGCTGCTGGTTCATCCCACTGGCCTGATCTCCTTCCTAATGGTTTCTGCCTTTTGAAAAGGCAGAAAAAGAGATATGTCATCCAAGGCAATAGGGAATTATTTCACCTATCCTTAGATAATAATAATGCAGATGCCTAGAATCCTCTTATTAAAAGTGGGGAGTAATAGTCTTATTCATGCATCTGAAGAGTGTTATATTTTGGTGCTGTGGTGTATCACGTTCACACTGCTCAGAGCTCCCCATTTTAGCACAAAGTCTTTTTCCATACACTTGAACACTTGGCCCTAAAGTATCGTGATTCTTTGTGTGATTTTGTCCTAATTCAAAATGGCTGAAATGACACAGTGTCTGTGTCACAAGGAATAGTGTTCCAATACCAGAAGGATAATGTTTTGTGCCATGCACTCTGCAAGGTGATTTGGAGCTGTGACACCAGATCTATTGCATTTGAGAGCTATGTCCACCACTATCTCATATTGCTTATATGAAATTGTCTCTGGGGCTTCCTATTCCCTTAGGTCATCTTGGAAGGCAACAAGGTCAGGCAAAAGGATATTCAACTGCTTTCTATGGAAAAGGTAACAGGTTCTTGAAGCAATGAGGAAAGATGAGTTATTTGATTGTGCAATTCAAGATCTGAAGTGTAGAGACACTGAAAAAATATAGCTCACTCCTTCTTAAGGTCCAGTACAGATTTGGGTATGACAGTCTATTTTTCTATTCACTTTAAAGAGAGTAATCTAGGTTAGTTGCCAATACCCATGCCATGGAAATCCAAAGTTTGCAGGATGAATATCAAACACTATGCCATAGGAAAGACTAGCCTCCAAGGCTATCACTCTCTGACGTGTTCAATATTCCTCCCACTCTCTTTGTCCAAGATGGAAACACTGGATGCCTCACTCCAGACAGTAGGACGCATAGCTCATACCAAGGCAGTGCAGGGCCCCAGTGTTCTATGTAGTGCACAGTGTGGATGTCCTAGTGGCAGGCCATTCTAGGAGATCCAGAATATATTCCCTGAATGTGGAGAGTCTGGATTGTGATGTAATTTAGATACCACCAAATGGCAATTGAGGCATTTTTCAATTGAATGCAGTGTTACCCAAAGACTGTCATTCTCATCTTCTTCCTAGTAACATGTACAGAAGATATTAATATATTTCAAATGGCTTTGCCAGTTGTATGGCCATTCATTTAGCCAATTCTCAAAGATGCTGGCAAATATATTGCAGGTACAACTATTTTCTTGAATAAATATTTGTGGAGAGTTTTATGTGAGCTTCACTTTCTGCTGATATTCGTGAAAAGAAAATTGTCTCACACAAATATACATGAAAATCAAATATTTAACTGTTGCAAACACTGCCAAGGACAATTTTGTTTAAAATGTGTGCAAATATTCATGACAAATGTTTTGTGATATTCAGCTCTGAATAATTAACAATGCTTAAATTGCAACACATGTAACAAAACCTATTAGTTCTAATAAGTCAGTACAGTGGAATTAATCAGGTTTTCATTTAAGCAAATGTATTACAAACTAAATTGTTTCATAAGCTGTCAAATGCACAGAAACACAAAAGTTTGCCTTTGTTTTAACTACCAAGTACCAGTTTCAAGTTCTGCCTGAGAACCCAGCTCACACAATGGAGGCAGTGGTGTTTGGAAAGGGATTTGTGGTGGGTTCCCTCACAACAGACCTCAGCTTTCTGAAAAATACTGCTGGGAATGAGTTGCCTCAGGCTTCCTGTAAAATCAGAGGAGGCTGTGGAAACACTGGCTCTTCCCCAGGATAGGTATCTATGACAGGTGGAATGAATTGCAATCTGGAGGTTCCTGTCACTCTCCATTAACCACAAGAGAGCCTTAGCAGCTTATTTAGGCTCGACACCTACAAGACAGATAGAATTAGGTGATAGGAATCTCTTCAATTACAGATCCCAAACAACAAACTTGGATTAGGTGAAATGAACTCACCTTTACATGGCATTTTCAGGAGACTGTAAGTGAATTGCATGTCTTGCTGAAAAGTTTTCATTACAAAATACTGATTTGCTTATTATATGCCATATTTCTTTGCCTGCAAAAATATTACAAACCTCTTGACATCATGATCTTAGTATGAAGGTCAAAATAAATAATGATGTATTTATTCTAATCTGATTTTGTGACTGAAATATGTGCAGATGTATTGGAAAGTTTTACTTTCAAAAACAAGTTTCTAGCCTTCATGGAAAAAAAATACATATATATCCCAAATGTGTCTCAATACTCAGTAAAAAGATAAAACAGGGAAAAAAAATCAAGGTATTATATTTTCCTATTCTCATCATCTTTAAGATATGTTTATGACTTTTGAGGACCCAACCTAGGATGTCTTAGCTCTTACGGTTAGAATTATCAAGATGAAAATACACTTCCATTCCTGATTGCTGTTTGTGAGGATGCATTTGTTTTCCTGAGGCAAAATGTATGTGCAGTATATTATTCATTTGAAAAGTCTAATAGGCAGAATCAAAGAAATACTGTAGCACTGATGCGTGACTTCATGTGAATGCATACAATGGAAACCTTCACAAAATCCATGAACAGAGTGCATGAAGGAAGGCAACTGTGAAACAATTTTCCCTGTGCTGCATTATCATTAACATGTGAATGTTTCATTTGGGAATGCAAACACTAATACAAAGTTAGCTCTTCTCTACTGAGCTCACAGGCACCATGTTGGCTGAAATATAACTTAGCTGGCAAGAGAAAACCAGTGTGGAAACAAGCTCCTTTCTAGCTGTTGAGGGAAAGTTTGTCCTTCTGAGTCATATATTGCAGTCAGCAAGAAGCAGCATGAGACACCAATTCCCTGATACTGCTTTGGGAAAGGCTCTGACAGGATCTAGATTTCAGTTCACACTGGAAATTTGTGTGCTGTGGGGATGATCCTGCCAATGACAGCCCAGTTGTGCCTGTCTTACCTTGGTGTCCCACGCACTGAGCATCTTGTAGAACTAGCAGCCTCTTTCTTGTCATATCAGGAGTACATGCAGCCACACTGTGCTTGTCCTATCTGTAGACAAAGCACAGGCTGTGCCTTTTCCTTACCATGATTCCCAAACAGTCACAGTAAAATGTAATGCAACTGTGGATAGATGTGGATTTCAACATGACAGATCCATCGAGTTTTTAATTTCAAACACAATGGATTCTAGTTTCTGATTTTTAAAGTAGCATGACAGGAGTGCTCAGATGCTATACCAATGAGATTCATCTGCATATCTAAAAAGGTGAGTTAAAGATCTACATTTTTAAAAATTTCTGCATAATTTTGGCATTGTGTTAAACTTTAAAATGTCTTCTAGTTTGGGTTTTTTTAAATTCATTTCAAAATTTGCCATCAGCACGACTTCAACTCAGTGTACTGTTAACTAATTTGTTTTTCATCAAGTCCTTTATTAACAAAGAAATCCCTTGATTATTACACTTCTCTGACTTGATAATCTCCTTTGCAACCAGTCACATAATGCCTCAATACTTTTTACTGAAATATTACTGAGCCAAAAGAGCTGATGGGCCCTGTAACTAACTTCCAAATAATATGAAAGAAATAGAATGTTGCAAATACTAGAAGTCAGAAATGGATTAGTGCCCAGTTCGAGAGGCCCATGGCACAGAGCACAGCCTTTGAGCTGAGGATCACCTACATTTCCATCCTGTTCTCCACTCTTCCTAACAGCTGCTACATTTTCAGTGCAATGCAATTTACATTTTACAGTGCTTTTCCTGACTGCACTCAGGGATACTTAACACATTCAAATGACCACGAGCTATTCAGCCCTGATGGGCAAGATGAAGCACAGTGATGCCTTCTCAAACTCACTTCCTTTCCAATTACAAAAATAAATTAGCTGAGCCTAACAGCACAAACCTAAGAAATGGATATTGCAAAGAAGAGAATACCTTCAAGCTGGGCTGAGAGTGATAATAATCTGGCCCATAATTAAGAGTAGAAATATGCTTCAGTATTAAACAGCCACTGCTTCATTTGCAGGGGATAGGAAGAGAGCAAACTCATTACAACAGCAATGTAAGGCTTTTCATACAAGTGCCATAAAAAAGACATTGCAAATATAAGTTATTTAGCCACATAATGTACCTTGATGACAAGAAATTCCTGTCATAATCCTTTTTATGGTGAGATAAACAAAGTCAGAACTTCCTCAAAAGTGGAAAAGGATCTGCAGAATGAGGCAAATAAATCAGGATTTCTTCTTCAACATGAATCCATAAGGGTTCATTGCCCCATATACACTATATGAAAGTGTAGGTGTATCAAAAACTTGGAGATTAAAATGTGTTTCAAGTAGCACTTAAAATGTGCTTGAAATAGCAGCACTAGAACCTCTTCACAGACCAGACATGACTTCTTTGCCTTCAGAGATGAGGTAGAAACCTGTTAAAGGAGCAAGAACACTCACTTTATGCCACTTGCTCCAATCTCCTGAGATCACTCTGTACATGTGTATGGAAAGCTGGAGAGAAAATGTAAGCAAAGGGAGGGACAAATAAGTCAGGGGCAGTAAACTCGCATGGATGATACCCACCAGTAACCTCTGAGAATGTTCTGAATATGAAACATCTCATTTCTTCATGAGTAAACTGCAAAGAAACTTCAGAGGAAGGGATCTGCTTAACCAATAGATATAACCACAAGCAGACAATTTATTGTTATAGAGTCTCTTTAGCTTTCATCATTCCTTCATTGGAGCAATTACACCCCGGAAACAGTATTAAATATAAAATTAAAGCCCAAGGCACAGGTTCAAATGCAAACTGGAACTTGGTAATGTTTAAGGTTATTTATTTTGTCTGCTTTTAACATTTTCTTCCTTACCCAGAAGACTATGCTCATTTCAAGGCTGAGATTTATAAAATGAAAATGCAAAGTTGCCCCTTTTCAAAACAGGGAAGGCATTTCAAGAGTCCTTCCTCAATAGCTCTGTCTGTATTTTTTAAAGTCAACAAAGCTTCTATAAAAAAATCAAGTACTGAAATTCAAGAGAAACAAGAGAGAAAACTAGAAGCATAATCTTTTATTCCATTTCTGACCAGTTTTGAACTGCCTAATCATATTTCCCATACTCTGTCAAAATGAGCAGCTAGTAACATTTGTTATTAAGAGCAGGTTATAGATGGATCATAATTTACTTGCTGTTCTCCAGAAGAGGTCACAGACATGAGAAAATAATCTGATTCAGATTCAAAATTTTACTTCCCCGTAAAGTATTGTGACTTGTAATAATATGATTTCCCAGCAAATTTTTCTATCTGTCAGAAATAATTAAACAATACCATAATCCACTAGTGTCAGGACAGAGTCTTCTAATGTGCATTATAAATAGAATGCATTCTGTGTCTTGTTAGATTTCCCTATTTACCTCCTTTCTATACTATCTACTTAATTAAAAGTAGCTCTCTATCTAATCAAGGTTTCGGTAGAAAACGGTCATTTTTGCAAATCAGAAAGAAATACTAAATGGAAATAATTTTCTTAACTTTAGTAAGCAATCACTAAACTTTTGGTGGAATCAGCAATTTTTTTTTTCTAAGCTATTAATCTGCTGAGATTCTTGAACTCCTGTAAACACTCTTATTACTTCACTAGAGAAAAAAAAAAGGAAAAAATACTAAATGAGCCTCAAGCTTTTAGGTAGTATTCAGGCTGATATTATCTGTATAATAGGTTATGTAATAGGTTAATAACATGACTGCTAATCACTGGTTGGGTTAATGCAAGTCACACAAGGCGATGAATTTGCAGACTATAAAATAAACATTTGCAGACCCTGATCTCTACCTGGATCTAGAGTGTGTAAATAATCCCTTTTCCTCATAATCACTGAAGTTCACCAAGAGGTACCAAGGGAAATGAAATGGGAATGGGAATGAAACTAATCTATTGATGTGACTCTGAATTGAGAATAGGGAGCTCAGGCAGCTCCCTATTCTACTGAAGCAGAACTGTAAAGCATCATTCTGAGCAGAGCTCTGGAGGTTCACCAAGGATAACTAGGCATAATCTCCAAAAACTTAGCAGCATGGCAGCCTCCTTAGTGTGAAATTCCCTGGTTTGTTTCCTAGGATAAACAATGGTTTCCAGAACCTGAATATCCTCCATTCATCTCTTACGATTGATTGCTTCAGAATTCTGTTTCCTCTGTTTCACATTCATTGCTTCTAACTCTTTATACTTTCAACTTCTCCATTTCCTATTCTTTACTCTTTCATGTTTTATTTTGCTCAAAGCTCAAAAAGAGAGTTCAGAAAACTTTTCCTAGGACACCTCTGAAAGGATGCTGGTCTGTCAGGAGCTGCCTATTATCTCTCAACCCTGCATGACACAGACAGCAAATGCAGAGCACTCTAGCTCAGGAACGTTGTGCACAGGATTGAATCATTGTAACATCAGTTCATTTTGCAGTGACAAGGATCCTTAAGATGAGGGTTTAAAACTTCCTTAAAGCCAAACAATATAGGTACCTGTTTCAATGAAATTGAAGCTTATTTCTAAGTCTTTTATAATCCTTCTCATTTCTCATGATCTCCCCTTCCTTCATCTTTCAATCTCTTTCAACAACCTTGCATATGAGAGCACAATAAAAATTCTCTGACATCCCTTTTGATAAATGAAAAGTATTGTGAAAGCAGGGTATGCATGTGTGTAGTTTACTACTAGTATTAAGCTATTAGGGCATTCTGGGAAAAAAGTAATTATGAAGTTATTGATCTGCTATCAACTATATGGTCAGGTTTTTAAGATGTGCAATTATATCCCTAGGTATGAGTTGTAATATGAGAAAGATTATTTGAATTTAGCAGCAAAACTTAATGGAACAAACTATTAAGATAAAGATTTTTTTAAAAAGCTTTTTGTGCTTTCTTTATTTAGTCTGCAATACCTTTATTCATATGCTGATAGTGTGAAGTTAGTACAGAGGATGAAATATCAGAGAAGATAGAGGTCTATCACAGCCAGAATGTGTCTAACTTCCGTTCTTTAATTAATGTACAAAGTCTCTGTTTTGTTTGAATGTAGAGGCCACATATTAATATTACTCATGCAGAGTAACATCTTACCATGAAAAATGCCACAAAATATCCACTGTATTTAAAGGCTTTTGTAGACATTGATCATCATAGTGCCCAAAGGCAGGATTGAAATCAAGATTAAGGCACTTCAATTTAAGTGTGCACCTGTGCACTTCTTCATTTAATTACCCAAAAAAGAAAGTCTCTTAGATATCCCACAACAAAACCAAGCCCCTGACTGGCTGTCAATGCTAGTAACTGAGTCACAGCACAGGCTCCTAAGCTCCTCATGTGGTCAGATCTAAAGAACACTGAGTAAAAACTAAAGAATTACTTTTGACCAGCTATAAGTGCCCAGGACTATGGCTCCCACATAGGTATCAGGTGTCATTTGAAAAGCTTCAAGGTGTGCTTCCTGACTCAGGATAGTGTCTTGCACAGCACTTCGCAATCTCTGCCTGCCCCAAGAGGTTGTCTTAGGCTATATGGTCAGCTAGGCTGGCACCAGATGTGTCTGTACAAATGAAGTGACTCCCCGATCTCCACTGTATGTTAAGCTGAATCACTGTGTGATGGACTCAAGTATGTCTGAGTCACTGTTAGCTCACACCATGGCTGTCTCCACCAGGAAGAACAGGTGTAGCTGTGTTGATTGTGTGGAAGAGGCTACATGGACACTGATGAGTCCTGACAGTTGGCCTCAAGGCCAGGAAACAGTCCCACACGTCTGTGTTGCTTAGTATAGGCACGGTCTTCCTGAGTAGGTTATTATTTTACGTCTTTTTGATTTATAGTACCTCTGTTGCACAAACTAGGTTGAGACAAGTTCATGCCCATGAAAATTTCTTGGGACCTTCTATACCTAATGTCATTCATCAGCTCTAAATCTGAAACTTACTTCTAAAGAAAATATAAAATCAAGAGATGAGAAGGAGGGAAAGAAAAAGGAGTAGAAACAATGAAGGGTTCTAGATAAGTATTGTCCCTTGGGTTCCCATTCAGTGCAGTGAGTGTCCCTGTAATATTTTTCCACAGTAACTGTGAATTTTTCTCCAGGACCCACTCAAGCCCCAATTCTTTGCCCCTGTTTACAATGCTGAAGCACATTGTGATTAGCAACAGAGGCTAAACTCTGAATGGCTACTAAGGGTAATGCTTCTGTATTATTCGTGTCCTTAAGCTAACTCAAAAGCTACAAAAGCAGAGGAAAAGGAGGTAAAGAAGGAATGAGTCTCACGCTGTGGCAAGCACTTACCATACCTGTATATACAGGTATGACATGAGGAAAATGGCAGGAGAGGGACTGAAGGAGAACAACAAAGGAAAAATGCTTCCACAGAGGCTGTGGGAGAACAGTGTCATGGCAGCCTGGGTAAAAGGGTGCAGAGCTGCTATGGACTAAGAGGTAGCAGAACTGCCAGGGGAAAGCCCTTGGTACCATCAATGTCCAAGGCACCTGTAGGCAACATCAGTTCACTGATGACACATTTCTAACTTTCAACTGAAACACAGCTGAATTCAGAATGGTTTATTCTTTCCTCTTTAGGTCAGAAACACTCTACAACATCAACTTAAGAACATTTATGGCTTGTGTAGGGAAGTCATGCTGTTGAAGACCCTATCACTTAAATGACTTAGAAAGAGAGAACTGTAAGTGTGTGGCATGGCTTACATAAATTGAAATGCATTAAGAATTTGAGAAAGGTTTTACTCTCACATACACCATTGTAAACTTGAAGTATGTGAATCAGTACCAATTGAATTACTCTTGATTTGTCTTACTGTAAATACACCAGTGTAGCCCATGAGTCAGCTTTTTGATTAGAAATCGCAGAGAGACTGAAGCTGGACGGGCATTTTTTACATTAATTATGTTTTGTCAAGGAGAATTGAAACTGAGAAATATTCCATAATTTTGAATAAAATAAAAATAACATTAAAATGATACAATTCATTAATCTATAATTTTCATTGCTGTAAGTGCTCCTGAGTCTCCAGCAGTGAACTTAGAGTACTAATAAAAGACCATTCTGGAGGCCACAGAATTGATATATCATAAAAAAACATTAATAACATTAAATTAATTATTAATGTTGGAAATAGGGTAACGTAAGCAAGATTTTACTAATTCTGCTTTTGGAAATAGCTTGAGACAGGAGTCAGCATGAACCTTTCCACTGATTTGACTGTTCTTCCCAGTTCCACACACAGCACCACAAACACAGGGTCTGTGCCAGAACTGAAATTTGTACTGCTGGGCTTCTGTGTCTGCAGGAGAATAACAAACAAGTTACTCTTAGCATGGGAGAGACTTGAAATAAAGAAATATAGTATGGCATTCGTCTTGGTTTGAGCTGGCAAACCGCCAACCCTCCAAGCACAGAGTTAGAGCCTCCTCCCCCCCAACACCCAGGAAAGGGAGGAAAAGAGAGGGGAAGGAAAAAAACCTTCAAACTATAAAACTACATATATTTTATGAAGAGAAAGAGACAACTAGAAGAAGGTACAAATATACACTCACAGAAGTTACAAACAGCAAGGAACAATTTCTCACTTCTCAGTACACACACAGATCTCACTATTTCAACCCCAAATTATCTTAAGAGACTCAGTCCCCAGAGAACCAGACCCGAGCAGAGAGAGGAGAACCCACAACAAACATTTTACTTCCCAAAATGACTGCTGGGCCAGTGCTGGGCCTGGTCCTCCCCATCTCTCCTGGGACTGCACCGTGTGTGTGTCCTCTCGGCCAGACTGCTATGGGGTCACTGACCAGGCCACTCCCACACTGATTCTACTTCCCTGGGAAATGATGTCATAATATGGTATGGAATAGACCACTATTGGCTAGAAGAAGTCAGCTGTCAGCTCAGCCCAGCTCGAATCAGCTGACAGCTCTAGGCCTACTCTAACCTTCAAGAACCCAAATTTAGGCCCACCTAGGTGAACTCAAGACAGCATTCCATACCTACATAACACTTTCCTGCAAACAGTAGGATCTTTATGGTTGCTCCTGCTTTTGAATTCCTTCTCCTCTCCTCTACAGTCCTGCAGTTTCTGCTGTGCCTCTTGTAGGGCTTTTTTCCTCTCTTTGGAGGAGACTGGCACAAAGTAGAAGACATAATGTCTTGTGAATAATGTGACAGTCTGTACAACATGGTTGATGACTAGGAATTGCCTTGAACTTGTTGGGGTAAAGGTAGACAAATTTTCAGAAAGAAAATCATGTCTCTAATTATGTTTAGTCCACAAAAAAAAAATGCTAAAAATAATTATCCCAAACAGATGTGGGTATAAACCCATGATAATTTATAAATGGGAACAATAAACTTTATTCAAAAGCCCTTAACCTAGAGGTAAATAAGCTTAACACCACAAAGTCCTTCAAAGAGAAATTTTGAAGGTCTTGTCCTTTGCAGAAAATCAAACAGTATCCCTACTTTGTCCAAAAGGAAAATGTTACATGATATTAACAAAGCATCTGCTTTTTCACCTGTCTCACTACTCCTGCAACCTACTTTTCTGCTGTAAAAGACTGTGGATTGAATTTCTTTAGGAATAATAGGGAAAAAAGCTTGTGCTAGAAAGAGAAACTCAGATCTAGAATGTCAGTAACACTGTTTTGTAAAAGGCTCTGTGGGGAAAAAAATGAAATAATTAAATAGCTGGTAGGCATGTCAATAAAGTGCAGAAAATGGTCCCAATGGCATGGGAAGATGGACATGTATACGAGTTTTAGAAAGCCTATCATTAGAACGAATCAGTATCGTTAAAAAGTCAAAGCATAGTTAAAAACAGATGGATGTCAGGTAAACAGAAGTGATCATTCAGTTGGTTAAGTACCATCCTCCTTTGCTTGCAGAACCACCTGCTCTACAAGTCTGATAGTCTTGATGGCATGCTCAGGCATAATGGAATGTGGTGGCTGCTGTGTAAATGACCACCACACCTCTGGCCATTACAGCTCTAAGAAGAGCAAAACCAGACACAAAACTGTTAGGAGGAAAGATATAGTTTTTTTCAGGGCAAATAATATCTGTGTTCTAAACAGGTAAAACTAAAATACTCTAATACTTTGCTGAGAGTGATTTTTTTCTTTATTTCAGATCTCTAGATTTCCTATGACCCAACCAGTAACCCAGCCTGAAACATAAGCTGTTTTCCTATGTTCTCAATCTAAGAAGGATAAGAAGATTGTGAGTCTTCTTAGTTTTTTTTTTCAATAAGATTTCCACACTGTATTTGGGAAACCTAAGAAGTCCAGGTTCACTGCTGGTTTGGGATTATCTAATATGAAAACAACACAGTGATTTCACCAATGTAAGGCTTGCTCACAACTGGTTAGATGAAAAATTTTGATTCAAACAGCTGGGAAATTCTGAGAAATGAGATCAAATTAAGGGGGATGAGATAAAAAAATACTATGCAGAAACTACTATTTTTTTCTTCTTTAGGATTTTTGAAAAGTCCTATAAAAATTTGAATTAAAATTCAGTCTAGAAAAATGCAATTTTCAGGAAAGCAGTCTGTAACAGTCATTCAAGTGTTTTATTTTGTGGACTTGTCTGCATCTGGGAGAAGTTGTCTTATTAGCTTTAGCAAACATTTCAAAAGACAATTGACAAAAGGCAATTGTGGACTGTTAACTATAATTTTCTCAAATTAAAAATGCTGACAATGTGCCAAACATTTATAGTTTGTGGTTTACAATGTGTCTGCCTTTAAGGAGGTAGTTGCTGTCTAAGTTTTCATTTTCTCACCACCTCCTGACATGGAGCATGTTGCTTATTGCTGTGATCTAGTGAGACAGTTTTGTGCCTTCCCTTCATGTCAGGCTCTTTATTCAGCCACCTACTTCAGGTTCTTCTGCTGCTGAAAGCCACTCTGCCTGTATTTAACTTGCTTACCTGGAATGTCAAATGAATCAGTACAAATTCTGACCTGAACAAGTCTTCCATTTTCAGAGCCTGCTATATTTTCCTCAGCCTAATTGAAAAAAAAATGTGGAAAGGGGGAATCAGATGTTCTTTCCTATGCTCATTTTCTGAGGATTCAAAACATAAAGCAAAAACTATCATTGCCCTGAGCTACTAAAGCTTTGATAATGAGAGTGCTGCTGATACACGGAAAGTACTGGCTGGATATATTTAAAAAACAAGAAAGCCAAAGCAATGAAAAGTCTATGAGTAAGTTAGTTGCAATGAAGCTACCTAAAATCCCCACATCTTTTTGCATTAAATATTTATCACATGTGAGAGATGAATCACTTAAATATGTTAGAGCACTTGCTAGTTGGAGGGCATCTTTGTTGACAAGCAAGTTGTGCCTGATCTGAGCCTTTGTATTTAAAGTGAGCACGTTCTCTTCATTCTCGGGGGAAAATGAAGTAGGACAGAGAATTCCTGGTGTGTCTGGAATAGGAACAAGAGTGGAAAACTGCAAGAATTACTTGAGATGTACAAAAATGTACATTCATTGCTTTATTGAAGCCTGTCTTGAGGTCACTAGTTTTAGGATGTATGTTACTACTAACTTATCCAAATATACTTTCTGTTGACTTATTTTCTCTTTGTAGATTTCATCATCTAATGCTTTGGGGCTTAATCTGGCAAGGGATCCATGATCCTACCATCTCTGTATCTATATTCTATGGCTAGACAAACCCTAAAAGGGAACTGTACTTTACTGTAGGACAGGTTGCCTCAGATTTAATTCACGAGAATCTGAGAAAAGAAAAAGATTTTTGTTACATTTAAAGAGTTACACTGATATCTCTTAATTTGCATAAGTTAGTTCTAAAAGTGCCCAATGCAGTGAAATCTCAGCTTGAAGCCCATAGGAATTGTGTCCTCAAATAATAAAAACTAAAATAAATTAAAGTCTTTGTATTTTTCCCAAGACATGTAACCTTTGTTTCATTACCTATGGGAAAGGTGATCGCTCTTGGCCACCTCTGCAATATTCCCCCATGTTTGCAAAGGGGCAACTCTATGACCACATTGGAAATCAAAGTAGAATAGAAAAGAGAAAAGCAGCATGTCAGTGAGTAGCATGGGATCTGAGTTCAATAGATCCTGAAAGAGAAGTGTTAACCTATGTAGCACATTTTGGAGTAGTGCTTGTGTAGTGGCTCCTGAATTCTCTGCTCAGGAAAAGCAGGAGCTCTCATGGCTTTAAAACCATGTAAATAACATGAATATATCTCATATTGTCGGGACTCATTTGCTCTCAGCTACAGACAGCACTATCCAGCCAGAGGTAATACGTTATGCTTAATTAATTAAAGGCATACTGTTAACATAAAAATCATACTTAATTCTGAAAATGTTTAAAAACTCTTGTATAAGCGATACCTTTTACTTCCAGACACTGGAAAAGATTAGTAATTCTGCCTTTCTTTCTCTTAGGTATATATTTGGAGAGGACTATTTGTACCAAGGCTGATCAGATATTATCTGTTGCAACTATGTTTTCACAGATTTTTTTTTTCAAGCAAAATTTGATTTAAAAAAAAAAAGATTTGTAATAAAAATCCCTAAAAGAGCTGTGTGTATTCTTAGGAAATTTGCATGTTATGTTAAGTTCCTGTGGAAAGGAAAAAAATGTGAAAAAATTTCAACCTGCTCTTTATGGCATAGAGATAGTTTTGAGGGCATCTTTTGTATAGTCACTCATTCTGTCACTATCATCCTCCAGTGACTTTGTCTTTCACACACTAATAGAGAAAAAGAAATACAGTTTAAAGATAGGAAAATGTGAATGCAAAAATGTTCCACTGGCAGGATGTCTCACGGTAAGTGCATTGGCAGAAACTGCATTTAACTTCCTTTAAATTGACTAGATTTCAAGTTGAAAGTTTGCCATTAGTGCTTGGAATTAATGTGTCATTCAGTTTTCAAATTATAAAATACTATATAGCGAAGAAAAAGGATGCAAGAGGGAAGCGATATAAAAAAGAAGACTAAAAGCCACCACTCAACAGCAACAGAGAGAGTGAATCAGGCTGCAGCTGTCAGGCTGTGTAACCTCTGGTTCCTGAGACTCAAGAAGAGAGATGGGGCTTCAGTCTGACATTAGTGTCAAGTGCAAATGAAGCCAAGGCCAAAGCAACCCACACTATAGTGCATTCAAATGCAAAATATATCTCTTGTTAAGGTGTTCCTAGAGGTTGTTGCATCTGAATTAAAATTGAGGGAAATGAGTCCTTCAGTGAAGAGTAGAACTTGGGTGAAAACAGATGCTATAATCAATATTGTGTTCTGGTAAGAACTATCCAGTGACAACCCTGATGCCTCGAGTATGGAAAAGTGAAGCATACATGTCTCTCACCTCTTTTCTTGTTGTTTATTGAGAGTTTAACTTAGAGAAGTTACCTAGAACTATGATTTAAGGCAGGGAGGGTTAATTAGTTTCCTATACCCATTGAAAACTACTTTCTTATCTGCCTTTTTCTTTTTTTATTCTAGCAACAAACATAACAAAATTATGCAAAATTGTCCTCAAGAGAGTATTTAAAAGCTAAAGAAGGGAAAGGAGAAAGCCATGCACAAAAAGCATATAATATTAGAATTGGACTACTGGCTCAAGTTATTCATAAAAATGGTGATACTGTCTGGTATATACCAGAAAAATCTTTTTTTCTGATATAGAGATAGCAATGTATTATGAACTCTCATTTAACAAATATTTTTTTGAGCAAAAGTAGGTAGCTAACATGTGCACTGTAAGTCAAAAGTCCAATTCTCTGCTCACTTTTTGATGGAAACCAGAAATACCTTCCCTTAAATCAGTGAAATTTCACCATTTAAAACCAGAAAGGGAAATAACAAAAATTCCCAAAAGATATATCATGCAGAAGACTAAATCCTATTCTCTCTAATACTACAAGGATGTGACCCACAGGAGTAGGTGAAATTGGTGGTAGCAGTAACATATTTGAAAAGAAAATAATAGTCTCATGTTTCTTCCTGTACAATTTTCTTTGTTTGTAAATCTTTTAATCCAACTGGAATGATTTCTGTGAAAAACCCCACTTCTAAAATGTTTGCATTTTGAAACATTATTTAACAGTGCTGGCAGTCCAACAAAAATTGCACTGATAAAGTCATACTTGATAAGGAACGATCAAATATTAACTCATAAAGAGTGCTCCCCCATTTTTGCCCAAAGCTTGTCTGCACTCACAAAGGAAAAATTAAATAACAATAAATATAGTAACACATAATACTACTTGAATTGTTCTTGTCATATTCTCACCTCTTAAATCACAAAACCTTCCTCAAAGAAAGCTTCATATCCTTGTCTCCAAACAAGAGAGGGAAATTGAGGTCAGGAAGCAAGATGAAATAGGTGTAGTTCAAAGCAGCAGCCAGGCAGAAATGAACCCCTTGAGAAAAAAATTACTGCCACAGCTTTCATTTATGACCAGAAATCTTATTTGTACATCCCAAATCTAAACCAGTGTCTCATCCACAGCAATAAAAAGCCATTTGGAGTGAAGCAATGCAAAACTACCAACCTCCCTTTGCAGGTTCTTGTGTGTTGTGAGAACTGGTCATAGAGAAGGAATGTGGAAAACCGCACTAGAAATTATGCTAGAAGTAGAGATTAATTTATGTGCAGAGTTGTGTTGTGGTAGAACACTAAAAGGAAACAGGGTGAGGTGAGGGTGGTGGGGAGAGTGCATTGCATTTCATAGTTTTCAGTTATCTTTTCACTCATTACTAATCTCACATCACATGAACTGTGCCTCCAATGGATGTCAGATGCAGACACAGTCCTCAGTACAGCTGGTGATATTGGTAGGAGGCAGTGGGCAGATGCTGCTTCTGCCATCCTGAAGTGGGCAATAATGACACCAGGATGTTGGATCATCTGGATGTTCACCTTACAGCTGATATAAGCATCCACGTTGGTAAGGCTTGCCCAAGCCTTCCTGATGTTAAAAGAATATTTGATTTGCATGGCATTGGCAAAATACAGATGAGATTTATTATCATGATTTAGGCTGCAGTGATCAAGTGTAGCGCTGCCCTGCAGGTACTCCCAGACATCATTGGTCACAGGATTTGAGTACTTGTACTAACCATGTTCTTATTTCTTGATCCTCTTTTTCACTGTCCTTACACCTCCCTATCTCCTCCCAAATAAACTAATTACTTTTCCTACTCACTGGTTTTCTTACAGTTACATTTAATTTAGTTATTTCTGAGACCTTTACCTAGACAATCACAGCCTAATATAGTATTACTGATAGGTTAACCAAGGTGCTTCCAAAGGTTCCCCTTGCAATGTTTTTCTCAGCAAAAGGTCCTCAAAGGTGCCCCACAATTATATGTGAGGTCCAGCTGTTTCTTATGTAACCATCCCTTAAACTACAAATGAACCCCATTTATTCCACATGGATTCATCTCTAATTCTTGTCAGCTTCTTTTGTTGTTTCTGTCACATTCAGAGATTCCTCATGTCATGTCCAATAGTTTTCCACGTCCTGTTCAGTGAACTTAACCTCAGATCTATTATTCAGCAGCCAACTCATTTGCCTCTAATTCTAGCAGGTAGAAAGAAGATTCAAAAAATGAGATATTAACGACAGGGCAATCCACATATTTTGTTAGCCCTTTTGTCCGCCCAACATATTGCCCCATGGTTACATCCCTGTGCTCTGATCAAAGTGGATACCAGTGTGGATGATGTATTCTGGGCTTGGTCACCGATTCTCTGTGCCACCTTCCTGCAATTTACCAAAGATCCTCCTTGGGCCCCAGCTCTCCCATTCATTGAGTAAATGATATGGCAGTTTTGTTAGCCAAGATGTTTTGAACTTTCATATATTCATTATTAGAAAATTCTTGCCATTCTTTAGAAGAACGTGATCTCTTCTGATTTAAAAAACAAACAAACAAAAAAAACAAATGAGCAAAAGGAATCTAAATAATTCCTCTGCTTTAGAAATTTACTCAAGCAGCATGGGGGGTTTGTGCAGTAGCCCAAGACCTAACCACTGGACCTTGGTTTTATGTAATATCAGTTACTCTGTTTATTATACTTTTTTATCTATTCTGACTGATACAAAATCTTAGAGTACAGCATCTTTGCAAATATGTGATAACAAACTTTGAAAAACCTTAAACTATGGTTGACAAGTATAAATGACAGTATATGGTATAATTTCCAGTGTGTTCCTTTACTAATTCACAGAACACCTGGTTTTCCAAGTGATTTTCCAATCACAGTGACCCAAACTAATTAAATCTCACTTGTATTATTTCTAATTGACTGCAACTGTTGCTTTGTGGTATTAGTTGTACAATTGATCTGACAGTCAATGCAGAAAAAAATCCTATCATCTTCTCCTTCTGGCAACATAGCTTAACAGACTTTTGTGTTTTGTTTATCTCTGATTTTAATCTTGCAATTTTCAACCTTAGCTTCAGCAATTTGTTGAACTTCTGATATTATTCAGGACAGAAGTTTAGTCTTTGTAATGACCCTTATATCTATCAACAGTCTGAAGGGTAGAGAGAAAAGTAAAGTACCTTTTAAAGTACTATCTTTGCTAAGTACAATATTTGTTTTGGATGAGATGTGTCATATACCTCGTGTGCAGCAGGGCCTGTCTGATATGTCTTGTCACATTACTTCTGCTATCATGTGTCACATTATGTAAGGTCATGCTACTTTTGCTAACAATGAAATAATTCAAACAGCACAGAACTGCTTGCCAGACTCCTTTATACTCCAGGCTATCTCTTGCAAGGAAGAGCGAATCAAGAGCTGCACCACAAGGCTACCGAGTCACCCGAAGAAAAGGAAATGAATTACCAACTGCTCTAAGGACAACAGTCAATAGATTTTTTTGAAAGGTGATTTAGAGCCTGCTTCTCCATTCCCTACATAGCCTAACCTCCCATCCGAAGACAATGAGTCTACACCAACTAAAGGAGGTTATAATGCCTTTCCTAGTGAGTTTACAATTTTCAGTTTTTCCGGCCTGTTTTTGGGGCATCGAGCACCATATGCCAAACTACTTCACTCCAGAGAGATTGTGCATTTCTTTTATGTCTTATTTAACTGAACTGCTCAGACTAAATCTGTTGAAATCAGTAGTACTGTACTGGCGAGAGATCTCCGTGACGCAGTTATCATCACCCTGTACAAGAAGAAAGGAGAAAAATCAGACTGCTCAAATTACCAAGGTATTACTTTGCTCTCAATTGCTGGTAAAATCCTTGCAAGAATAATTCTGAACAGATTAGTTCCCACTATTGCAGAAGAACTTCTACCTGAAAGCCACTGTGGTTTCAGAGCCAATATGAGCACCACAGACATGGTATTTGTTCTCAGACAACTTCAAGAGAAGTGTAGGGAACAGAACAAAGGACTCTATGTTACCTTCATTGACCTCACCAAAGCTTTTGACACTGTGAGCAGAAAAGCCTGTGGCAGATCTTGGAACGTCTAGGATGTCTCCCCAAGTTCCTCAAAATGATCATCCTGCTACATGAGGATCAGTGTGGACAAGTCAGATATGGCAATGCACTCTCTGAGCCCTTTCCAATAACCAATGGTGTGAAACAAGGTTGTGTTCTTGNCATAGGTGAATCAGAGTTTAAGTCAGTCCAGCACTTCACCTATCTGGGAAGTATCATTTCCTCAGACAGTAAGATTGACAAAGAGATAGACAACAGGCTAGCAAAGGCATACAGAGCCTTTGGAAAACTCCATAAAAGAGTCTGGTCCAATAAACACCTGAAGAAAAGTACAAAGATCAGTGTCTACAGAGCCATTGTTCTGTCTACTCTTTTATATGGGTCTGAGTCATGGGTCATCTATCGCCACCACCTGCGGCTTCTCGAATGCTTCCATCAGCGCTGCCTCCATACAATCCTAAACATCCACTGGTCTGATTACATGACCAATATGTCTGTTCTTGAACAAGCAGGGGTCACCAGTATTGAGGCCATGCTGACGAAAACGCAGTTGCTCTGGGCAGGGCACGTCTCCAGGATGGAGGATCACCACCTCCTGAAGATTGTGCTCTATGGTGAACTTGCCACCGGCTGCCGCAAGAGAGAAGCCCCGAAGAAGAGATACAAGGACTCCCTGAAACAATACCTCAGCCTTGGCCATATTGACTGCCACCAATGGTCAACTCTGGCCTCCAATCAGGATTCATGGAGGCACACCATTCACAATGCTGCTGCTTCCTTTGAGAATGCACGCAGAGTCAGTCTTGAGGAAAAAAGACAATGCAGAAAGAACCGTTCCTCGCCATTATTGCCAAAGGAGATGTTCCGCTGTGCCTTTTGTGACTGGACCTGCCTATCCCATATCGACCTTTTTAGCCACCAGCATGCTTGCAGCAAGCGTGGGTAGTGCCCTTCCCAAATCTTCGTTCGCGAAGCCTAGCCATGATGATGATGATGATGATGATTGGTGAGAGAAGAATGAAACATGTGCTCTTTCTTCCTACTTGCATTTCAGCTACACAACTACTTTTCCTGAAGTACAAATTATAATAGTACCAAAATTTTTAAGTAGTATACAAAGAATGATTTAGGTAGGAAAATACCTTTAAGATCATCAAGCCCAAGCATTAACTCAGAACTGCCATGCTCACTACTGACTCATAAACCTGAGTGACACATCCACATGTTTTTTAGCTCTTCCCAGGATGGTCGTTCCACCATTTCCCCAGGCAGCCTGCTCTAATGCTTGACAACCCTTTCAGTGTAGAATTTTTTCCTAATATCAAATCTAAACTTCTCCTGCTGCAACTGGAGATGCTTTCTTGTCCTGTTTTTAGTTACTTAGGAGAAGATACTAACTCCCATCTCACTACAACCACCTTTCAGGTAGTTGTACAGAGTGATAAGGTCTCCCTTGCATCTTTTTCTCCAGGTTGAACACCACCAGCTTCCTCAACCATTCCTCATAAAATTTGTGCTTCAGACCCTTCCCCAGCTCTGTTGTCCTTCTCTGGACATGCTCCAGCATGTCCATGTCCTTTTTGTAGTGAGGGACCCAGAACTGGACACAGAATTTGAGGTGTGACTTCACCAGTGCCGAGTACAGGGGGAAGGTCACTGCCTTGTGGTCCTACTGGCTACACATTATCTGATACTCCAGCACAGGACAGAGACTGACAAATGAGATGTGATATTGTAGATTTCACACTGTCCAACTAAGCATGAAAAAAACCTATGAAATACAGTTCTGTAGTTCACACAGGCCATCAAAAAGCTGTGAGTCATAAAAACACATTTCCTTGTTATCCTAAGGAGAAGGGGGAAGTAGAAAGTGTAACTAAAACTAAATCTGTGGAACTGCCTTTCTCCAGGAAAGACTGAAAAGATTTGTGAAGTAGGAAGGTATTATTCCAAGAAGGGTATTATGTATGATTCCACCAGAACTTTTTAAGGAAAGCATATTGATAGATGTCTACATTTGGATTAATTTACAATGTGTCTTGGTGCACAGTCGGAGGGGAAGGAGACAAGCCAATGTTCCCTCAGGTATCTGCTGGCTGCCAGCTGTTGAACCTCCTCTTTTTGGTTGGGTTACTCCCTGTATTGGAATGCACCTTTCTCTCTGAGCCTGAAGAAAAGGGAAAATAGAACCTGTAGACTATGTTTGTATAGAAAAGTGAGGTGACACCTTTGTCCTGAAGGAAAAGGAGAGAGCCAGAGTGCTGTACCTTGCTTGGCAGGACATTCATCTGGAAACATGAAAAAGCCCCTTATTTCTTCTCCAAGGTGTTTACAGATGTTAGATAATTATTATTTTACGTACAAAATCCAGAAAAATTCTGGAAAATGGAGGTCAATGCTCAGTTTTTCTCTCTCACATGGTTAACACTGAGCCTACACCTTTAGGTTTTTTATATATCATTCCTCTGCTCATGTTGCCTATATGTTGATTTCATTTATTATCCTATTTAGAATAAAAGCCTTTTTGAAGGTAGAATATCTTCCAGCAGCACATTACTCTGTCAGAAGGAGCTCATGAGGCTATGTGAAATGCAATAAAACATAATAAATAACAACAATGGCCCACAGAATTGCCATTTTATAGACCTGCAAGATGCTAAACACATTGTCCTGAATACAAGAAGTTTCTTTCCACTACCATAAACCTTCAGGGCTGTTGCTGCCTAATTCTACTTTGAGATTTAAAGACTATTTAAAGAAAAAGACAGTATTTGTGATTGTTTATTATATAAATGCCACATTTTCTTAAGGAGATAATCCCAAAGCATCGCTTCAAAAAATCAGTATTCTAAAGTTGAAAAAAAGTGTTCTTTAGCACTGGAAACCACAGTAGAGGAACATTCTGATTATAGCTGCCTTCATGCTAAAAAAACCTTGGAAAAATAATCATCTAAATTCAGCACTGAAAATATGTTTTATCATCATACACTAACTGGATTTTAATTAAATATTGCTTTAATGATATTATTCTGGGAAACATTAAAAATTAGCTCAACATTTGCCAGTGGTTGTTTTCTTAATAAAACTGTCATGGAAAGCTTTAATCTTTCTAAAGTACCACATATTATAAAATAAAATATTTCCCATTTAAACCATCCAAACTATATGCATGGGATATCTCAAACGAGAAACTGCCTGAGTGTTTTCACATTAAATTTGTATATTAACAAATATTTAAATAAATAAGAATAAATTTCCTTTTTTTTTTTTTAACCAACAGGATTCTTTGTGTAAGTACATACACATAAATATGTGTAGATCTGTATGTGTGTGTCTATATATATGTATATAAAATATATATGCTTACACCATCTGCACAGGGATGACTATTGATGCCATCAAGACAGCTTAAAGCACGTCATGTCTTTCTTGACCATGAAGATCCATTGGATTCAAGAACCTGATCCTGTAAAAATCCACGGACTGCCCTGGAAGCAGGATTGTGTTCTTACTTGCTTTCATTGAATACTTACAGTTGCTATGGTTTTTGTATTGGTGCTATGTTAATTTATCTTTTTCGTTGATGATGTTGTTGAGTCCATTTTGCTGTCAAGTATCTCTGCCTTAGAAATCATGAGTATTTCATGTATTCCTCTAAGACAAAAAATCCTCTTCCATTTTTTTTTTTTCAGTAAATGGGGCTTTTGTTTACCTTCACTTGAGAAGTAAATTTTCTGATATTTGTGAATTTACTCTGGATTTATGTAAGAGTATTATAAGAAAAAGAGAGTATTTGTGAATGCTTAACACACAAACACTGTATTTGCTTAAGCAAATAATCCAAATGCGTCACTTCCAGAGATCAGATTTCCAATCTGAAAAAAAATCTTTGTCTTAAGAATCTCCTCCACCTCCTCCTCAGGTAAGGAACAATACTCCACTCATTGAAGACACAGCCTATTCTTATGACTACAATAACTCATATGCTTGTTTGGGGGTGTAAAGCAGAGAAATTTTAAACAAGATTAATTTTGTTTATATTTATTTATTTTATTTTTATTTATTTAGTACATTAACCAGGCATCTTTGCATAGAAACTCTTGTGCACACTCTTAGATTATCAGTCTCTTTTCTTAGATGCTCCTGTGATAGGGCTGCATGTTTCCCTCTGCAGAAGTTTAGCTTCCGCAAAGCCTTTGGAGGTCTTTTTCAGCATTCTCTTGGCAGTGACGCCTCTTCTGGCCTCCTGATCCTGCTCAGCTTGGATTTTGTTTCTCCAAATCATACTGTTTCCATAGCCATACACCTCTTTAAGTAGGAGATAGAGGGGTATGTTCATATATGTTGTGAAATGTGGGACATTGCAGCCACAGGCTCTCAGTATACCATCGGGGAGTACATATTTTGCTGTCCTTTAATGCTACCTCAACAGCAGACACAAATTGTCAGTGAAGATAGCTGGGAACATTCAGTCAGGAGGATTTTCTAATAGAACATGACTTTCTTGCAAAATCGATTTTTTAAAAATTTATTTTGTGAACAAATATTCCATTTTTCCACTGGGAAAAATCAAACTGACAGGTCTCCAGGCTTCTCACCTGGAAGGTTTTTGTCAGCTTCACTTTTGGCAGGCAGAAGGAAAATTTGACTTGTGTTGGCCAGGCAGACTGTCAGAGCTGAGTACTTGAGATCTCTAGATCCACCAAGCTGGGCCACTAGTTGGAGGGGTGAGAACCCAGAAACCCTGAGTGCTGCAGCTTCAGCAGCCTCCTGGAAGGTTCTTTTCAATCCACCATCATCGCAGGAAGGGAAAAATACTGAGAAGAGCCCTTCAGGGTAGTAGAAGATAAGTTTTTATTTTCCAGTTCAGGTGGAAAGGAGTACTTTTGTTTTCCTGGAAATGCTTCTTATGTATATTTATTTCCTTCTTTTTTAATGTGTATTTTTCTTTTTTTTTAATGTTTTCACTTTACTTCTACCTTAATTCTGGGCAAATGTTGTTACAGTTCATTATATATAATTTCTTATATTACCCCATCCCTGGAAGTGTTCAAGGCCAGGTTGTATGGGGCTTGGAGCAGTTTGGTCTAGTGGAAGGTGTCCCTGGTCAAGGAAGGGGGTTTGGAAGTAAGTGGTCTATAAGGTCCCTTCCAACCCAACTCATTCCATGACTCTATGACAGACGCAATATTAATATATAATATGCAATATATACTTGGCTACTTGTATGTGTTTCTGTATGTATCTTTGTATATACATATAGGTAAAAACTCAGAACAATCTTATACTGGCTATCTCTTGCAGTCCTTGTTATGGCCTTCATGTTCCAGATCAGAAAGTTTCTCTCTCTAAGCTTGTTACAAAATGGGACATAAATGAAAGGCAGCAAGGAGTACTTTACATTATTAGAAAACAAAGGAAATCTCTGTATTTAGGAACACTAGCAGAACTAAACCCCTCAACTCTGGATAAAATGGATTTCATCTGAAAACACTCGTGGTCAAGCGGCATTTATTCCATACACTAATTTACATAGCTGCAAATAACCACAACATTTATGCTTACGTAAACCTACATATAGACTAAGAGACTTGCTGCTTTAACACCTCTGCAACAGCTTCTTCAATTCTTTCAGTAAAAGCTGGCCAATTTTACACTTCCATCCTGAGATGATCAATACTCCCTAAGAGAGCCACCTTTTGAAGTACTTCAGGACACATTTAGCTCCCTCTTTGATCTTTCCATGTCTCCTTTTAGATATAATGGATTTTACTCTACTGTGGCTTTATCCCACCAGCTCCATTTTTATTATTCTTTAGCTGACTTTCCAAAAGATGAAAGCAAGCTAAAAGGATAACTTTTCTTAGCAACAAAATTTAATCATACATCCCCATTTTGGGGAACATCAGATGCATTGGAACCCTGGAGAAATCCTCGTAAACAATGACTTTTGCAACACTTCCTCTTATGGTTGTTCTTGAGGAACACACAAAGCCAGGAAAAGGATGAGAGGTGAAGTATCTATCAATGTAAATTTTAAAAGCTCAAGACTTTTGTCCTGAGGAAAAAAAAAAAAAGGTCTTTCCAGCTGTACAAATCCAAGAAAAAAAATAAATCTAGGGTTATGATTCCATTAAGCAGCATCTTCCCTCTTTCTCCTGTTGTGTGGTTCTTCTACCCTGCTATTCTTCCATGTCCTGCTCTGTGTTCCTCCCATTGCTTTCTGCCAAGCCTGTAAACAACAATCACATACAGACAAGATTAAAGCTGAGGCAGGTAAATATGGGAGTCAACAGAGTTGCTGAAATAGAAGGTAATTTTCTGAACAGTATCTCTACTCAATCTGATAATGTGTGTCTCTCTGTGTGTGTGTGTGTGTGTGTGTGTGTGTGTGTGTAAATGAGGCAAAGCCTTGGACTAGATTTGATGTCAACATTAAAGAGATAAACAACAACGAGGAAGCAGAAGAAACCAGCTCAGATCCAAAGCAACCATTTAGTGTCCTGTTGCTCTGTGTGTTTATCAAATTCAAAGAGACTGAAGGGATAAAGAAAGGGCTCCTGAAAGGATTGATGAAATAACAGTAAAATAACCCAGTGCTAACAGGACTCAAGAAACGTGAATTCCACCTCCCTTCTCACACCCAATCCTGAATTTGCTAGGAAAGTTCTCCTGGAAGAATTCCAACTACCAATTCTGATCAAAGATCCTTGGAAATATCATCAGATAAAGGCTGCCAAGATCATACCATGATGTAGGACATGACCAAATGTCCTGGTCTTGCTAGACAGGGTCACCGTAATGGTTCAAAGCCACATCTAACTCAGTAAACCAGCATGTTATCATGTAAGGAAAATTTCGTGACAATCTTATCTCAGACTGAGTTGCCTGAATGCCAACAACACACGGCTTTACTCTGTGCACATGTGTATGTCTACCACTCTTGGTAAGATGGTAGGGGCTCATCTCTCTGGTTTTTATGTAGACTGAGTTATGTGGAACTAGCTGTTGAATATCAACTATAATTGAGTCATGCCTGGCGTCTCAGGTTGAATTTAAGGCTAACACCACAATACACAGACTGCTGAATTAGAGCTAAGGCCCTCCTGTAAATGATGTTCTCTGCAGACAAGTGATGCATATACTTCAATTGTGTCACTGGGGTAAAAGCAAGCTCACTTGCAAGAAATAGAAAATAGAAATAGTTGATGTGCAGGAAACCAGACTAGACGAATGGATTAAATTCAAAATGAAGACACCAAATACAGAAATCTAGAAAGTGTGAGTGCAGATAGACTATATGTCTAAGTTGCCACATAATCAATAGAGACATAGTCAATACTGTCTTTTTTAGGAGGATATTCCTCTGACAAGTGACTAGGGATGCAATCCAGTTTGCTACAAACGGGCACAAACACCATTTGAGAAAGACTAGTACATGCCAAAAATCCACCCAAGCTTGGTAGATACAACACACAGGACTTAAATTGGATCCATGGCCAAGGAGGAAATAAAACACTCCTCAACCATTATTAAATACATCTCTTCAAGAATTTAAATCACACACTGTATGTCTAGAAAGCTGAATTGTTATCCAATCTCCTCAGATTTATGGGTTAAGACTGGATTCAATATTCTAAGCATGGAGTGTAAATTTATTTTAGGTACCATGGAATATCATCTTGTCTTGGGTTGAGCTGGCAAAATGCCAACTGCCCAAGTACAGAGAAAAAGGGTTCTTTCCCCCCTCCAACCAGCCAAAGGGAGAAAGAAGAAGGAGAGGGAAAAAAACCTTNCCTCAGCCATGGCAAAACTGACTAAGCCACTCCCACACACTGGATTTTACTCCTTTTGAGATGATGTAGTATGGTGTGGAATACAATATTATTGGCTAGAAGAAGTCAGCTGTTCGCTAGCTCAGCCTAGCTCAAGTCAGCTGACAATTCTAGGCCTAATCTGAATTTTACAGCCTAAAATTAGGCTCACCTGGCTAAACCCATGACACATCTGGACGCCAACTACTTTCCTAGACGCCATTGACATACCTGTCAGCCCAGGGATGGTGTTATATGGCACCAGGTGCCTATATTCAGGCAGCTTCTACAGGTACCCACTGGCTTGCTGGTCGAGTTAATTTACAAGGCTCCACTGACTGTCTGTCCATCAACTATGGTATGAGCCATGAACATATGCCTACACTTCTGTTTAGGTGTCTTAATTTCAAACTGCCCCAGTAAAAAGAAACATGGCCTTAATTTCTTGCTACCAAAATTCTTCAGTTGTGGAATTTTACATGAAAAACCCTACCTTGTGGCTAAGAGATCACTGTTAGTGACAGTTTTCAATATGCCATTGAGTGAATACATTGGAAGTCTGCCCAGCAATATCATAATGCAATCAGCCTCTGTCCTTATAATAGATAAGCCATACTTTTAACAGTCTGTGTCAACATCATAACATGCTCTTTTGTCCTGTGCCAGAAAAGGCCTCCTTGCCCTTTCTTCAAGTTAGGAAGATTCTCATATGTCATATCTGATCATTGTATGGGTAGGCTTTGAGAATGAAGATTTGGGAAGGGCTCTATCCACGTGGGTGTGTCCTCCGAGCCTGCACAGTGGATTTTTTAGGTGAGGCACATCGTGCACGAAACTGGCCCCACTCTTTAACTCCTAAGGTTCATCTGCCATTGTCGAGCACCTGATATTCCCAGGAGGTGTCCCATCCAACTACTAACCAGGGCTCACCCTGCTTAGCTTCCAAGATCTGATGGGATCAGGTGTCAGGGAAGCATTTAACTGCCTACATATCTGATCAACATATCTAAATAAAGTCATTGAATGTGATACACAGGCAGGTTCTAGCAAGAGAAAGGGAGCTTCATCATGTCACATTGTGCTCCACACTCGCAGTGTCTCTCTCACTTTATAAGGTCTCCAGGATCAGACTAACAATAGGTACATCTTCCCTTTATGAGAAGGTAGAGCACCTGTAAGAACCCATTTTTTTTGTGTTCTGCCTCTTTGTCTTGGTTTAGTAAGTCTAACTGGACAACCTCTGTCCCTTTTGCTCCAGTGACTCCTTCCTCTTCCTTTGATAAAACAGCTCTGGCCAAGACTACTGTTCTCTAGATCTATCTCAGTGGTTCAGCAGCTCTGGCTTGTTTATCTTTCTCATTTCTCTGCCACAAAGGTGCATTCAGTCATTTGCCATACTTTGTTTCAGATGCAAAAGGCTCATTTTGGATCTTCTTCTCTGACTCTTTAGACTCCAAGACTCCAAAGGAACAGACCCTGAAGATATTTATCTTATAATCTGTAGGGCTATATCTGCTGCAAAGAGCAGTTCTGTCCATATTCTGCTTCACTAGTAAAAATGATGTGACAGGCAAGCAGAGTTGTGGGAAAGAAATGTTCACTCTGCATTTGGAGTGATCTTGCTTTCACTGTGACAGCTTCTGAACTAGCTATTTCTGTACTGGAAATAGATACTGAACTTACAGCAGGTAGTACTATTAGCTCGGTGTTTAATGGATGCCAAAAGCAGGCAGAGTAAATGATTACTTGGAAAGTACAAAACAAAAGAGAAAACATTTTAATTCTAGTTTAAATCCTTCAGGTGTCTTTAATATTTTTGTGCCCTTGTCTCCAAATGAATGTAGTAGTACTGAGAAAGAAACAGAGGTGGACAACAAGAGGACCAATGATAGTGAAAATCTAAGCATAATGACACTCCTATTTTGGAGAAGTCACTGAGGAAGGGATATGACAGATCTCTATAAAACAGCAGTAAAGCAGAGAGGGTGAAATGAATAGAAACTACCTCATCTGTGCTAAGACCACCAAACAACACTATCAAGTAACAGATTAAAAGCAAGCCATAGAGGTACTTTCCCATATGTGTGGCTGCTACAAGACATTGTGGATGCCTAAATCTTCCCTGCATTACAAAAGGGAAATGAAATAAAATTGACAGGATTCCATTAAATACAAAAGCATCACCTTTCATTTGGGCACTCCCAGAGGCAAAAGTCACTGCTGCCAAAGGACCATACCAGGGAGCTGGCACCATGTGTTTCCCTGTACTTACACACCTCCCTACACACCTGCTGCTTGTCAGTGTTGGAGATGGAGCTACGTGGATTTCTGCCCTGACCCATTAACAGTGTTCTTGTGTTCACACAATTAATGTCAGCCTCTGGGGAGGAGATTTAGGCCAGCTACTATAGATGTTATTGCAATGCTTAAAACATACATTCAAGCCCTGGCAGCACATTTCAATTAGGCATTGACTATGCTGTCAGCAGGGGGAGAGTTGGGACCATATCAGGGCTTCCTTCTATCTTTGCACACTTTGGTTTTTTTTTTATTTTATTTTTAATTTAGGTTACTGTACTTATGTTCAAGAGAACATTTATTTGAAAAAGAAAATACAAGGAAAAAAATTATTTCCCCCCCTCCCTTTCTGGAATCATCTGAGTGAGGAGTAGAAATCATAATTTCACATATTATTAGCACCATTATTGTATCAAGTGGCAGCATGGTACAAAACTCACTGCTGTCACTTTTTAATCTGATATTGATGTTTCATATACAGTCAGATAATTTCATCCCCAATACTATGCTACAAAGCTGCTATTGCAAGAGTCAATTTCCAGTAATGAAGGATATAAATATAGCAGAATTCACTATATTGCAATATTAGGGCTGTAATAAACTTCTCAGGATAGCCAAGATAGACTTAGAACGGACTCCCAGGTTAAATTAAAATGCTCTTCTTTTGTTGTTGCTCATCATTAAACGTGTTGAATACTGTGTTCTTTCCTGGGGGATTGTGGGAAGCTTGTAATATTTATAAAGGGAAGAGCCACTCATCTCAGGGCCATTTCTGTTGTATGTATTATTTATTTCCTGATCTATCCCCTCCCATGTTCACTGTCTTTAAGAACTGTGATTAATAAAACATTCCATGCTGAAGAGTATGGGTTATATTCCGAGATATACATATTCAGGCCATTTCTATGCAAATGTCACAGGAGAGAATTTTTGTCACAAAAAAAAAATTCTATCTTATCTATCTATTATCTATCTATCTATCTATCTATCTATCTATCTATCTATCTATCTATTCTCTACTTGATCCATTCATTTTACACTTATTTTTTTAGAATAATTATTCTATTTCCTACATGACTGGTTTTAACTAGGGACCCCAAAGGGACTTTTAACCAATGAAGACATATTTTATTATTTAAAACATATGAGAAGCCACTGAAGAGAAAAATTATAGGGAGTGATTTGGAAAAAGGTATTTCTTCACTTTGTTCCCTTGTTTTCTTAAGTATTATAAAATTCATTATTACTGTATCATAAAAAAAGGAAAGAATGTCATAAACTTCTTACATTATGATTTAGTATATTAGGAACGAAGTATATATTGTCTTCATCTTACTTTAGTCAATAATCCAGTCAATAAGGCAACAAAAGGAGATCTACATCCAAAGTCCTTATTGTGGCAACTGTCCTCTTGATATCTCTTCGTTGATGGGAGTGTGGCATGGAGATTTTAGTCTCAGCTTCTGAAAAAGGTAATGCATTAGTGTTAGCTCAAGAAAATTAAAAATTTTGTATTTAAGATAGGACAGACTATGACATTTGAAAATTTTTCTTTTTGTTTTATATCTAGCTCTCCTTCATATCAGATGACCTTGTCTAATACAGCAACTTATTACTCATTTGCAGGCAATATGCTTATATTTTATGGTTAATTTCAAATAACAGTCCCTGACTGTGTTTATTTTCAGTTTGTGTCACAGGGATAGCTAATGGCCACAATGGATCATCTGTCTTTTTGTGGCAGCATTGCACCAACAATGTATAATCCCTCATTATCAGAATCAAGACTCTAAGACTACAGCAAGAAGCAGGTCAAATAGAAGGATGGTGAAATAACTGTAAAAGAAAAAAAAATTATTCTATCAATACCAATGAAAAAACCTTCTATCACCTTCATTGAGGCCAGTTATTTATATTCATTTATGTATAAGTATTCATGATTCCTAAGATATGGCAAAACATTCCTGATCGGCTCAACAGGGCCAATACTCATGGTGTTAACACACTTTTGAATGCAAATTTATTCTCAGACAGTTTAATGAAGCTGATTTTCAATCTTGAATTTTAATTCAAATCTTTGGTCTTGAGTCAATCCCCAATTCAAGCAGAATATCAAACATCATAAGTGGAAACAGGTTGAGAAAGAACAACTGCCCTGGGCCTCCTTTCTGCAGTGTGATTTTCTCCCTAAACGTGGTGTTACTACAGACCCAGTTTTGACTTCCAACAGCACTTGCTTATGACTAGTGTACAGCACTTTCCTCAACTGATTAGGAAAAAAAATGCTAAGAACTGCAACTCCTGCAAGACATATTTCAATGAACTAGAAACACATTCCTACAGGAAATAAAAGCCTTGAGCTACATACCCCAAATCACTACTGACTTAAGAGCATTTTGCTCCTTGTGTTTGTTCAATTGTTACGTCTCTAAGGTCTTAAAATTTAATCACAAATTATTATATCCATGCGGGAAGGACATAATTTGACAGGTAGAGAGATGCCATGTTACAATTCTAACCCAAACAACTTTATATGAAAGTTATAAGCAGGAGTAAATATTGACTCTCTCAACTTTCACCTGATCTTGGTAGGAGTTACGCATACAAAAGTATGACAGGACTTTGCATAGTATTGCAAGACTGGACATAAAAGAAGTAAAAAGCTTATTGTCATAATAAATAATTATCTGACACAGAAAAGGGGGTGACTGCTAAATAGAGTGGGAACAAGATAGGATCCTGACATAGGAGTGTGGATGTGTTTCTCTCCTAGAGATGTGCTGACAAGTTAGGTATTTAATCTGTTCCCAAGTTCCAGATCACATACAGTTTAGGTATCTTCTTCTGTACTCTTAACAGTGAACTTTTTCTGTAAGTCTAAATATGGTACAATAAGAGGTGATGACTACGTGATCCTTCAGGATCACCATTTTGGTCCCAGTTTGAAAGTTCAGGATGAGTTTTCAATATCAGAAAAGAGACATAATAAATTTTAGAATTTTTTTCTATGATTCTTTGTTTGTTTTGTTTTGTTTTGTTTGCTCTTTACAGAAAATACAGTGAAGATTTGAGAAGTGCAGGTTAGATATCAGATGCTTAGGCTGATTCATAAAATGGATCTAATTTAAAGAACATAATTTTGTCAGACTTTTCACCAGAAAACATAAGTAATTTTTGACTTAGTGACTGATAAATTCTCCTGTCACAAAATTTCAAGTGGAAACTACTAGAAAAAAATAGTACTTTGCCTTTCCATATTTCAAACTCCAATATTTGTCTAACAGATCATTTGTTATTCAGGCTTTTATAGAAGTATCTTTATTTCAGCCATAATATTTTTCTTGATTGTTTGTGACATTTATTTCTAGAATTCAGAATAGCACGATACACCTCATATTCTGGGTTTGCACGCAACTCTATTACAAAATTCAGACTGTCTGCATATGACAGACACTCATTAAGGAAGGGTTTATGATTTAGCATTGCAATTACAGTCTCTGGGGGAGCTTGTTTGGCTCGCTGGAGGACATAGCCTGGTTAAAGAATTATGGTTAGGCAGGAATGTGAGCACAGCATTGTCTAGCTGAAATACCCAAAACTGACTGAGTGGCATTTGTCCTGGACCAGCAAAGCTAAACAGGAAGAGGATCAATTTAACTGCAAAAGTACTTTCGGAAAAAGCAATCAGCTTGAAAAAATGTATTAAAAATATATCTTGTAGGGAGAAACATGGACTAAGAGACAGATAGAAGAGAAAAACTGTGGAAATCTGCCAAAGTTGTTGCATGGTATCACCACGCTGCCCATCCCAGGCTGAGAATCTTCCCCTGGGGTGTTATGAGGAGCCTGCACCTGCATAACACAGGGCAGCTGGGGATAGTGAGCAGGGACCCTTGAATGTGTGTCTGTGCCCTAGTGGGGATTTCTTCCCCACATGTGCATTGGGGATTGCAGAGAGCAGCATGGACACACGCAGCTGGAGCACCCACATCTCCCGCAGACGGCGGCTGCAAATAAGGACTGTAAACTCTGGAGAGGGTTTGTGTGCCTCAAACCCCCACAATTTGTAGGGATGGGAGTGTGTGCATGTAAATATCAGCCTGTGTATATTTGGATATAATTTATAAAAAATATTTTGAGCTTATGAAAGTGTTTAGAGATTAGTAGTTGCATAATTAACAATTTTTAAGTGTCTAGTATTGAAATTTATCTGTTGTATTTTCGATACTGACCTTGAACAGATAGTTCACTGAATGTTAGTTTTGTGCTATTAATAAATAAATACACTGACTGCTTTGATTTTTCTTTGGTTCAAACCACTTGAACTGGAAATGTTTTCCTTATGGCACAAACCTGGTTTACTTTCTAAGGAATAACTTGAAAACGTAAGAATATGACATAGGAATAAGAAAATATAGGAACTTATTTTTACAATAATCCTTAGAACACATATGATAGACATTGTTTAAATGCTAAAACAATCACAAGTACAGTTTGAAGTTTTTAGAATTTTTGAGAAACAGAATACAAGTCAGCAAGGTTGAAGATACCTCCATGACCTGAAGGCAAAAACCACATCAGAGTTATTAAGCCAGAACTAACAATGTCATGGTGCTATTTGAACTGAAAAGTCATTCTAAGCTTTCTCCTCCTGGAAACTGATCCCTATCACTTTCTATCAGATTTCTGTTATGATAACACTACAAAAGTAATAGTCCAGGAATAACAGACTCTAAACATTTACATACTTTATCAAGAGTGCTGATCACAGTGACACGCTTCTTAACCAAACAATAAAAGAGAGGAGGAAGAAGACCTTCTATTTTCTGATCTCTTTTGCGTGTTGTCATTCTTGCTTTAACTCATTTGTCCATAAAAATTTCTCTGTGATAGAGAATGCCAGATGATGATAATGAATAAGCACAAACCACTGACTAAATGACAAATCATGTGCACTCTGTGGACCAGGCTGCTTTTATTTTTTTTTTCCAATTATTTCAATGTACTGCAAGAAAGGACATCAGATATTTGCCCATACAGCTGTGATTGTTCCCATTAAAAATGTAAATGGATTATTATCATATGTCATAAACCCCACATCATCTTCAGCACAGATATTAACATGGAACTACAAGGAACCTCATGGATTAATGAGTTCAGTCTCTGCTTTTACAGGCAATTATGTTACACATCTCATTCCATAAACTAATCAAACTTTAAAATTAATTAAGCTTTTTTCGCCTCTTGTATTGGACACTTTTCCATACTCCTGGTTTTCAGAAACCTTCTTTTAATTTCCAACATAATTTTTATTCCATTCCAGTTTATTTCCATTTAATCTTGTATGAAGTAGACTTTCCTCTCTTGGATATTTCTCATCACTGATGTATTTACAGAAAGTAGATATAATCCTTACCTAGCCTTCATTTGGCAAGACTAATGAGCCAAGCTGTTTCAGTCCCCTTCCATAAGAGAGGTTTTTAATTTCCCATTCATTCCTATGTACCCTAATCTGCAATTAATTTAGTTTTAATTCTGTGGGATGCAGGAATTATCTAACTTTGGACATCTAAGTACATTCAGTGTCTTTTTCTTTGGCTACATTGCGTTGGTTGTCACCAGTCAGTTCTACAAGGTCTGTCCCTCTATCATTACCACATCATGAAATCCCAGTTTGGAGGAAAATTGTTGTTGCTATTTCAAAAGTGCATGTCTTTGTATTTTTTTTACTTCTGAATTCATCTCATCCTTGTTATTCTAGTCCTCAGGGCCATCTCTCATACCTTTCTTTCACTACAATAGAAAAATATTCCTCTGCATTAATGATGACTCCAAAACCCACAGTGTCAGTAAATTTTATCAGTACCTCCTCCACTTCTTTACTGTGGGAACTAATGACATCCTTAATTGACACGGGTAACTTTTTTCTACCTAATATTTTCCCTGTTTGCTAAGATTTAAACACACACCATACATTCTACTGTTCCTCACTTTCGAGTATGACTCTTTTTTTCTTCCTGGCACCGTGTCAAATCCTTTGCTGAAATCCATATGTATTGGAGTTACTGTCTTTTCACTTAACTATGAAA
>VWZD01013575.1:1146811-1161078 GCA_013396695.1 Sakesphorus luctuosus
TGGGCATATTCAACCCTGTTATTTTTGTTTCTCTCTTCAGTCTGTTTTTTTCCTCATTTCCTCTTTTTTTTTTTTTAAATGAGGAATGAGACTTTTGCTATTTCTTTTAATACTTTTACAAGTCTATTTGAACTTGCCTTTGGGAAACCTCTTTTTCTACACTCTACATGTCATGTCTTCTGAAACACTACCTTTATCACATCTTTTTTATCTCAGATTTTATAATTTCTTGAAATTCTTTACCCAGTTAATTCTTTACACTATAGTGTCATGCGTTTCCTACTTTTATTTGGGATGGTTTTGGCGCTGAATTTTTGAAATTCCAAGTCTCTGTTAAGGTTTAGCTCCCGAGTCCTATAGTCCAACTAATTCTATTAGTTACCTCAAATTTTGTAATTATCAGGAATCTTAGGCATGGGCCTAATTTTGAATATTCTGTCAGGAGAAGATAATCTGCTAGTTTTTTACATTGAGCAATAATCAGTAGCATTTGATTTCCAGTTCATGTCTGCAAACACTGGCCTCATAAAATAGCACAATGCATATAAACATTAGTGCATGTCTAAAATAATAATTATACCAAAATGCTACTAAGAGGAAAATATGTGAACTTGGGCCAGAGACTTTAGACATCATGCCTAGCACAGTTCTGGCCAGCTTAGTTTGTGGGAAGATGATTTTCTGCCTATCTACACCTGAGAATAAAATAATAATTTGTGTTTTACCCGAGCTGTTACAGTTCTGTATTTCTACCTGAATCTGACATCAAGGACCAAAAGAAGTCTCCCAGAGATAACAATAAAAAATCTTGCCATCCTTTCCTGAGGTAATTTCTCCTAAGCATATGCTCTACTTAGAACACAAATCCTATGAGAACTGGCTGCAGGAACAGAGATTGCTTAGTCTGGAGAAAAGGAGACTCAGAGAGGGCCTTAGCAGTCTCTACACCTGCAAGGAGGTTGTAGTGAGGTAGAGGTCAGTCTTTTCTGCCAGGTAACAAGAGACAGGACAAGAGGACACAGCTTCGAGTTGCACCAGGAGAGGGTTAGATTTGATATTAGTAAAAATGTCTTGACTGAAGGAGTGGTCAGGCATTGGAACAGACTTCCTAGGAAAGTAATGGTATCACCTTTGCTGAAAGTGTTCAACAAATATGTGGATTTTGTGCTTAGAGATAGGATTTAGGGGTGATCAGAGTGGTGCTGGGTTAATGATTGGACTTGATGATCTTAGAGGATTTTTTGAACTTCAAAAATTCTATGATTCTTTTACTTTCCAGATGGACTTGTCATTCCTGCTTCAACCGCCTGGATCTGGTCACATGAGCACACCTTGATTATTTGTCACCTATATAAAGGCAACTTAAAGATGGTTGATGAGACTATTCCACTTTAAAATAAAAGAGAAATTGAACTTGATCTAAATCCATGTCTCAAGTAGACACACATGCTCTATCATGCAAAAGTGGATCCTCAAGAGAAATTTAAACATAAAGAAGTGGGACTTGGCAAATTATAAGCATGATGTGACACAGTTCTGAGCTCCTTGAACAGAAGACTTGTAAATATGAGTTTATTATAATCATTGCCTTTGTTCACATTTGTGTATTCATTTTGCTGTGAAATTAATGAAAGATACACTACAGCATCCAACAAAACAGCCCAGTATAGCAAGGGTCTCGCTGATGAGAAAATAAATGCAGGAGGACTCCTACAAAAGTCCAAAATAATTTTATTGCAGAAAATTACTTTTGTGTTTACACTTCAGCACAACCAAGAAGCAATACAGTCATGCCATCACTCTTACTGAATGCCTCAGCAAAACAGAGAAAAACTTACATCAGTACCAGATATCAGCATTAAATCTTCTTGACTCCAAAAGAGGCTGATTAAACATTACTTTTGTCCAATTTCTTCATGTATTTACCAGTTTAGAAAGCACCAATCATGAAATGGAAAAACTGTGGGAAATGTATGAGATCTCAGAGTCAGGAAACAGGTACAACAGTAACTACTTAAGAGTCAGTAAGAAAACATTCATCAAAGATTTTACTTGAAGTTATCTACAAAGAAATTTCTACATTTTTTCTGAAACATGAGACTAGGAATTATTGGGCAGATCATTTTCATGGCTCAGAATGGCAGATCCTAACTTTCTACTTTTAGGTAAATGTAAGGTTACTGTTTATTAAATAAGCCTAAGAAAGAGCTTTTTGTTTTTGTTTTGTTTGTTGGGTTTTTTTGGGGGTGGGGGAGGAGGTTGGATATGTGTTCCAATTTGAAAATAGGAAGCATTTCTTTTGCCATGTCTTTTCCTCTTTGCTCCATACAATTATCCACTTGAACAAGTTTATTAAGTAGAACATAAACTGAAAACACTAACTTAGTTTTTTAAAGAATAGTCATGGAAATCCTGAGCTGATAAGAGAAAGTATTCTTTCTAGACATCAACTCACAAAAACTACAATGCTTTGCTTCAAGCTACAGAAATAAATGCTAAGACCTCTGTGTACAATCAAAGTAATGGACATTTTGCATCCCCACAATGAACCACTTTAAAATCATCAACCACACAAGAATCCTTTAGAGAAAATCTTATTGCATGCAACTTTAAACCACACATTTTTCTTTTGTCTAAGCAAAAATGTGCATGCTGAGACTTAAGATTTATTGATAAGGATTAGATATACAAAATCATATAGTTCTTGCTCATAAAATGCCTGGCTCTCAATCCAGCTTGGCCTATATTTGTGCTTGGTATTGCCTCAATCCAAGTGCAGGACTTTGACTTGGCCTTGTTGAACTGAATGAATTTTGCATCTCTCAGGTCTTTCAAGATTCCTCTTCATGGCATCCCTTCCCTCCAGCACATCAACCACACCACACAGCTTGGTGCCATCAGTAGACTTGATGAGGCTGCACTCAATCCTGCTGTCCATGTCACTGACAAAGATGTTAAACAACGCCAGCCCTTGTAGTGACCCCTGAGGAACAACACTCAATTCATTCAAGTGTACTGTATAAATGACTATAGTAAAAAATCTCCAAAATTAGAGTATAACAGATAAAATGTGTGCTAGATGAATTTAAAAAATAGAATAAAATCTAGATGAATCTTCTCTTTGGTAATGTCTGGCCCACAATAAAGTCAGGAGATCTTTGTGAGTTCATTGGACCCTTGAACCAGGTCCTTGTTGCAGTCTTGAAAGTTTGGTTTTCTTTTTTTCCTTCAGGTTTTCAAAACAGAATCACATTCAAGTCTCATGTAATCTCACCCTGTGGAAGTCAGTGGAGCTGAAACACAGACTTCAGGTGAAGCACTTAGCCAAATATTCTTCCAATAATCTTTTCTTTCAGGATAAAATTAGGTGTATACCTCAGGGTTACATGCATGTTTAAGCACACCTTGGAATATTTATGTAATTGCATTCCAGGAGTTGATCTTCACTGATTTAATCCTTATATTTTTCCTCAAGATACATCCTTGGAAGAATCACATAGACTGTTCAGATTTCTTCTGAAGTAGGAGAGTCTTACAGTGTGTCACCTGGTGAGGACCATCCCAGGGTGAGAAAGGACTGCTTGTCAACTGGAACTGCAGCCACGAAAATGAAGTTATTGGTGAGGTTCCTATAAATCATAGAAAAATATGTTGCAGAAGCAAAAGTGACCTTCCCTGCCATATTTTTAGTAATATTTTTCCTGATTTTCTGCTGCTTTACCATGTGTATATATATATGTATGTCAGGACAGTATGTTAGTGGTGATGACATGCAAAGCAGAGATTGGGTATAATCCTGAAAAATTTGAATACAAGTGTCACTGTGCGGGTGTTTTATGTAGACATAGTAATAACTGAGGAAGTTTATATAAGATAGCACATTAAAAACTGTGAGACAGAAGTCAACTACTTTATTTTTGGATTTAAGATATTCTCAGAGCACATAATACTGCCAAAGTATTCTCTTGGGAGCTCCACATATTTTTTCTGAAATATGTGTTCCTGGTGACCACGAGGTGAAATGTAGAGATTACCTGAAACAGTATTTTCCCATGTGGAGATGACTTTGTCTGGACCACAGGAATTAAGTTCCTTAGCTCTGGTAGGATGTTTTACTTCTCTAATTGGTTCCATCAGGAAGAGTTTAGGCACATCTCTGAATTTATGGAGACATGGCATGTTGATTAGTTTGGTGTCAAAATTAGGTCCTGGATCATAGTATCTGAGCCTGCCCAGGATCTCACATCTTAATTTATTGCATTTTACTTATAGTTTCTCATTTTACACATGCCTAGTGATAGTTTACCTAGATAAAAATAAATTTTTACCAGAAAAGCAAATATTTTCCAGAAAGGCAGCTGAATGTTGAAAACACAATAAAACCCACCTCATCTAGAGCTCATTTTGTGTGATCTGTTGTTCACAGTGAGCAGGCATACATCATTTGGCTTTATTTTTACTCTAGAATTTAATGCCCTCTGTGCAAAATGTAGAAGTTAATTGGTAGCTAACTCACTTTGATGGTGTGTTTGCTGTGCTTTGGGGACATATTTTCCCCAATTGCCACATTTTAAATAGATTTTACCTTGCAGGGCTTACTTTTAGCTTATCATTACAACTTGGAAAAATTCAATACCTTTTCTCCATGCAGATAAGTGCTCCCAACACACTTAATAATGAGATATCATGTATATATATGCAAAGGAAAAAAAAGAGTAGAGAAAAAAACCACCACCTTTACTGTGAAGGATGTAGTAATTAATTGTTCAGCAGTTGGGCAGGCATATAAATTTGCAAAATGTATGAAATGGTTTCTTAAGAAAAGGCTGAAGGAGGAACTCTGTATATTCAAGGCATTTGTTTGTGTCAAAAGGTCAGGTTCCTATATGACTATTCCTGTTCTCACATTTAGCTGGGCATTATTGATAGGAACCTGCTAGGCATTCAAAATTTATAGTTGTACCAGGAAAGAGGATGACTTAGTGCTCTCACTTTATTCAGCAAAACCCTTTGATGCACCCAAAACTGTGTTTGGGCTTTATTCACATACTTACTTTGCTAGGATTCAACAGCAAGGGTAACTGGTCAGTCATTAGAGTTGGACTCAAGATATAAAATATATCCTTCCAAGAGATGCTGGTATACAGCCCCTGGTTTCAGATGAGAATAGCCTGCTAATTAGTTATTTACAGAAACTTTGTAACTTCTGCATTATTGCAGTTGCCAATTACATGGTTTTTTGTTTGTTTGGGGTTTTTATTTTGTTTTGTTTTGTTTCAGATGGTTTGGTTGGTCGGTCTTTACATAGACTGGCTAAATCCTGAGTTCTTTAGAAAAGCCACATCTTGGGGTGGTATTGGTTTTGTCTGGTTTTGGTTTAAAATCTCAGTTGAAAATGAGAGGAGACATTAGAATATAGGTTCTTATGAAAACTATAATTCATGAGAATTTTGCCTCCGAGATAAAATGAACTTAGCTGAAATCATAGTTCTGTTTCTCAATTATGATGATCTCAGAAGTGCTAACATAAAGTCAACTTTTTGCAACATAATATTATTCTAATCTTTTCTTTCAGATCAGGACCAGTATTTTAAAAAACACATAAACCCCACCTTGACAAATGCAATGCATCAAGACATATTAGAAGTGTTGCCCTGGAGAGTTCTGCACGTGTAAGTGGAAAGTGGGAGTTTAACATGCCAGATATCTGAAACATAAAACTATGAAAGCAGGTAAAAGACAAGGCTATAACTCATTGCAGCTTCACACCATGTTCTTTCCTCAATCTGTATAAAAAGGAAACCCTCTAGGGGTATTCAAACTCTGAAAATAATGAATTTTAAGTCCAAAAAGATTGTAATAATGTTAAAGTGTTGGCTTGAAATTACAAAAGCCCTAAGCTTTTAAAACTTTCCAATGCTTAAAGTTTAAAGAATTTGCATGAAACTTCCATTAGTTTACCATAACCATTATTACTGCTAACAGCAGTTCAATCATATGTCTTAAATCTGGGATTTTGACAGCTCATCCTAAATATGTAATGTGAGCAACTTGATAAGTAAACCTGAAGAGCAGTAATCTCTCATCTTTTTGGATCAGAATTCTCCATTGGTCTCCATGTAGTTTCCCATCAGAAGGCAAAAATTTCTCCCATATGATTTTTCCTCATCCTCAATGAACCCTGAGTGTGTTTCTGAGCCAGTGAATCCCTTGATGTGAGAAATTACCTAAAAATGTTACATAAATATGACTTAGCATGCTGGTATGACTGCCTGGGTTTATATTCCCACAGGGCTCCCGCAGAAGTCCAGCAGATGTGTCTCCTGGCAGAAAATCAGCCAAGATAATGAGAAAAGACTTCAACTTCCATATGCTGGTATCAGCCCAGATTTAATGTCCTTAACTGAGTGCTTCCCTTCATCAAAACTTCTGTAGCACTCTGACAGGTTTTCTCAGTCTCTTCAAGACAAAATGTTCTCAAAAAGGCTGGTAGTGTGTAGTTACTTTATTGCTTCTGCTTTTCTGCTATTCCATTAGCCCTGATGAGCTTATATAGAAGATATATTCTGTATTTATTCTCACCTCTTGTGCTTGAGCATAGAGTTGAATGTATGCCTTTTGCTAAGAAGTGCATCCCTTAGTGACTTTAATAGAAGTTCTAAATTTGTCTTAAAGATCCATTAATTCTTTCTTCTAAATACCTCATTCAATATTTATTAGAATAATCAGCCTATATTATTGATCCAGCCCCCAAGGAGAGATTGGGGTTTGTGAGAAATACTAGCAGAAGGATAGCTAGCTAAGTGTTCTTCTTATTTTATATTCATATGAGAAGGGGCTCAGGTATTCAAAGGCAGGTGGGTGGCAAGATACAGGGGACATCAATAGGATGCTGAGATGAGAGAAATTCATATTCAAGCTCGAGTCCAGCTTTTTTCCAACTTTTGTCAATTTCTTCTAGTGTTCTAAAAGCCTCCAGAATTCTAACAAAATTATCTCAAAATAGAGCAGGAATTTGGAGGAAAAATGAGTTTATTTGTGTTCTTTTTTTAAAAGTTTTTATTATTATTATGAATAATTTCAGAAGTTGTGATATTTCTCCCCTTAATTTGATACATCTTTTCTCCTGATAAAACTTCTTCCTGGAGTAAGAATGTAACAACTCTGAGACTGTTTTAGACTAACAGTGTGGTGGGAGTCTTGATCCTTACTGTTTAAATGCATAAAAACCCCATAAAAAGCATTCACAGAAAAATCTCCTGCTGAGTAGCTGCTAACTGTAGCAGGAATTATTGCAACTCCACTGCAGAAAGTTTTATACTCCTACCTTCCTAATGTGACCAACTACTTTACTCTAACCCCACTGCCTTCTTGGTTTCCAAGAGCCCTGGTACTTCTGCATGGCATAGATTAGATACAGGTCTGGTTTTGATGAAGGAAAGAGATCTTACCTTAGCAAGACTGGCAGAGTAATTGGCACTTAATGCCTGGGCATTGGCACAACTGATCCCAGGTCCTTGTGGCAGAACAGTTTTCTCCAGAGAAATGGTGTCTCCAAACACATTTTAGATTTGAGGAAATAGACCTAGCAAGGTAAGATGATATGCCCAAAGTCACAGGGTAAACCAGAGACAGAGGTGGGACTCAGTCTGTCTTCTAAGCCCAAACCAGAGGATATTGTCTGCAGTCAGGCTGTGTCAGGACAAGATTCTGCTTGAACACCAAGCTGTTATTAGTTTCACAGGATAGCGTTCAAATGCACACTGTGCTATTTCAACACAAGCTAAATTCATGGGAAATTGTGCTCTGTGGAGTTGTCCCTTCCTGATGACAAGCTGATACAACTGAGCAAGTATCTACTAAGCAAGTATCTACAGCTGATACAACTAAGCAAGTATCTACAGATGGCTTAAAGACATCTCAGCTCAAGTATCTTCAGTGTCTCTATTAGCTCCTGGCCCCCACTTTCTCACTCACTCTTTTCCAGTGGAGCTGGTGGATCAAGTCCAAAGGAGGCCAAGAAGATGATAAGATGACTGGAGAATCTCCCCTATGAGGGAGAGGTTGAGAGAGAAGGGGCTGCTCAGTCTGGAGAAGAAAAGCTACATGGACACCGCAGAGCAACCTTTCAGTATCTGAAGGGACCTACAGGGAAGCTGGAAAAGGACTCTTCCTCAGGAGCTGTAGTGACAGTACAAGGAGTAATGTATTCAGACTGAAAGAAGGGAAATTTAGACTGGATATATGGAATTAGTTCTTTATTATGAGGGTGGTGAGGCACTGGAAAAGGCTGTTCAGGGAATTAGTGGATGCCCCATCCCTGGCAGTGTTGAAAGCCAAGATGGATGGGATATAGAGCAGTGTGGTCTAGTGGAAAGTGGCCCTGCCCATGGCGGGGGAGTTGGAACTGAATGATCTTTCAAGTCCCTTCCAATACAAACCATTCTATGATTCCAGCTGGTGATTTTTGGATAAATGTTTAATGAGTCTTGCATGAAAGAGGATATTTTAAAAGTAGTACTGAAGTCATGCTCAGACTATAGTTTTCTGGTGAACATTTTTTCTTTTTGATTGAGTCAAGCTTTTTCTATCACTCAGTGAGGTGGACTTTAAGAAAATAGTTTCCCCTAACCCTGTCTCAAATTTCAGATAAATTTTTCCATTGGGACAGAGATTGAGTTCCAAGCTATTTAGTGTCTAATGGATAACTATTGAAAAGAAAGAATGAAACCCACACTTTTTTATATAGAGTAATTTGATGTCTGTATCTTGGCTTCTTTAAAATGTATTTTATATATTGACACCGTGAAGCACCTGAGGACTAGACTAGTTGCTAAAGACTGAGGCTATTTTTTCCCCCAGCAATGACTAAGTGTTCCAGAGATGCCTGGATGTTTTGTCTACATAAGACTAAGTATATGAGTTACCAGACCTGGATTTTATAGACACTGAACTAAACTCTAGTTTAGTCCACTATCTTGGACCCTCTCTCTTAAAAGGAAGTTTCATAGATCGTTTTTTCTTTCTTCTTTTTCTCCTTCTCCCATGTCAGCTTTTCTAATAAATCCTAGATGTTACAAATGGGCAGTGCACTTGAATTTAACTACTTTCTATGAAAGCCATAAGAGAAATAAATCCAGATTCCCTCTCCTCAATTCACTTATACAGTCATTTTCTGTCTCACTCACTCTGAAAAGAGCCCAAATATTTTAAATTTAAATATACACAGTCAATTTTAATATAATGTTCTTTCTCTGCAAATAAGATTATACTATTCATGTGTTCTAGGAGTCTTTAGACAATTAACTTTTTTCTAGTGTGATTTCTTTGCCGTCCTTCATTCTGACAATGCCAAAGCCCCATGAACAACCAGTCTTCTTTTAATAGCAATCATAATCACAATGCCATATTACTTGAGGGACTTGAAACATACCTCTATTTTTTATTATGTCTCTTCCAAACTGCTCTCAACTATCAGATGGTGAATAGTCACAGATATTAGACTGAAGTATATTTACGTTCTGAATCTTTTTGTATGAAACATGAATAATCAAAGAGATTGACTGACAAAAATACTGACCTCCAGAACCTTATCAAGCATTATGATAAGGGAGCAAAAATAGCACAAACAGCAAATTTTTCTTTGTTCACAGATCTTTAGGAATTTTGCTTTGAAACTGAAATTTTTGGAACCAGAAAAGAGAGCAGATGTTGTATATACAAAGACCTAAGAGGTGACTGATGTGATATATTCCAGTATCTATTACTGAAACAGCTAAATACACTAATGATTTAAGCAAGTGATTTTATGGTTTTAAAAATGTGCAGTTCTTTGTCATGAAAGCAGCCTCAGCCCTTTTATCTTAGGGGTTGAACTAATCTTACTATGTGATTTAATTACTTTCAAAGGTTTTTTATCATTACATTTACATCTGCTGCATTGAACTCAGAAGTAAATACCAAGAACCAGCCAATACCAGCTTCCGTTTTATAAAGGCAAGGCTCACAAATTCCTGTTTCAAGGTTTTGTCTTATTTGAAAGAAAAATAAATGTTCCAAATAATTAAAGAAAAAAACTCCATCACTAGCCATCAAAAAGCAGAACAAAGAATCACTGAAGAGCAAGTTTTGTTCTCCTTTAGGTCCCAATGATTGTAAGCTCCCTATACTTTCCTCTAAAAAATTCTACTGCACTTCAGCACATACCTCACACTTTCTGAGATTCTTCAACTTTGCTGAATTTTGTAGCCTTTGCACTGTCAGTAGTATAACATGCTAGTTTTGTTATTTTCTCCAACTCTCCAGTTGGGTTATTGCCTTCATGTATCACTTTGAAATTTACAACTTACTTAATAGCATTTTTATTTTTTATTATTTGTTACTCCTATCTTTTAAAAGGATCTTAGGGAATATGTTTAGGTTTCATTCTAAATAAAAATAAACTAAAAAGCTACCTAATTATTGCTTTCATTTTGACCACAGAGAGTGATGAAACAACAATTATTTTAGATTAATGCAAATTACATCAGAATAATACCAATAATGTAAAGCCAACTTTACAATCTGTCTGTTTCACATAATTCTAATTAGAAATGAAACTATCTGTGATCTGTTCTACGTATCAGAATCCACTATCTGTGATCTCTTCAATGTATCAGAAGGGCAAATTCATGTTAAACATGTGGATGTAATAGCTCATGTTAAAGGAGAAAACGAGAGGGTAGGAGGAGAAAGGAAGGAAGAGATGTTGCTGTGTATCAGCAATAAGCTTTTAAAATTTTGACTGAAACTTCAGGGATGTCGTAGAATTCAATATCACTGTGACATTTTATACTAAATATGGATTTGAGTCTTCCTAATGGTGGATGGGAAATGCCATGTTTATAGCAACTTTCAAGATTTCAGACCATTTCAGACTGAACTTTATCAATAACTCCTTGCAGCTGGAGACTTTTTGGGTAGTTGGTTTACCTAAAATGTAAGACATTTAATGCAAGGTTATGCTTATATGAATTAAGAGCATCATCACTGTGGTTTAGGTGTAGCACAGAATTCAGAATGAATTTTTAAACATTCTGAAAGTGACCCAGTATGAGGCCACTGGGTAATTTGACAAATTTTCCTCTCTCTTCTTGATGAAATTGTCAACTGATGAGATACATCAGAAATGTTCAACTTCAGATAAATCTCTTATAATCTAAAAATTTCTGATCTTTTCAACACTGAGCTTTTCACCTCTATGTCCTTCTTTCATATCAGGCATGGCTGTCTACTGGCCAGATAGTGACATTCTCAGCCCATTTAATCCTGAGGCAAAGTATTTCAGACCACTGGGAATTCATCAAATCCTGCTTCTCCCAGGCTGCGCTTGCTGAAGGTCAGTCTCAAGGCACAAGAGTAGGACAAATTAAATAAGCATGGGCTGACTAATTCCTCTAACAGCTGGTCTGAGGATAAGGACAGCCTGTTGAGTTACAACTTTTTCAGTCTAGCATTTCACAGTAGTAGTAAGTGCACTCTGAAAAGATGGGTTTCGGCAGGGATTTTCTTGTTTTAAAGGAAAATGCTTATTAGGAACATGAAGTTTGACATTGACTCAAAAATTCAATATTGTCTCAATGACAATAATGTTTGGCAGAAGCTGGGGAAAGGTCATTTGCCAGAATCTGGAATGCTCTTGTCATGTTACTACACGATGAAACCAGATACATAGATGTTGTATAATTACTCTGAAATACAATTATCTCTATAGGAAACCAAAATTCTGTTAAAAAAAGCAATCAAAAGTGTGCTCTAAATGGACAGATGGGAAAAGTTCTGAGGTCAGATGGTCCTGGACATGCTGCAATAGACTCAATACATCTATACATCATGCATGTCATACACAGGTTTGAAGATGCTGGAGGCAATCTGAAAGGTAGCAGCAATTCCTAGAGCATTAGTGTGGCAACAAACTAAGAACAACGCTATTGCTGTCCACATGCCCAAGAGTTTATATAGATATGGCAGAAAATTACCTCTGACTTCACTTGTTGGAGGACAAATAGTACCTTTACATCTGTTTCCTGTCTCTGCAAGCTCTAATTTTTCCAAGTAAAGTCTATTCAACTGGGGGAAAGCCATGTGATGAAGGAGGAAGTTACTCTGCAGTATTGCCTAGCAATCTAAATCTGTTGTTTTTTTCTTCTGAACTCATAAAATCAGCCATCTGTAAAATTTCAGTCCATTTCCCTAAATGTGATTCAGTATTATACAGTAAGAAATAATGACCATTTTCATTTATAAAGCGCCCCCTGCCAGCACACTGTAGGTGCCACATGGATTAACTCTAATCAGAACAACCAACAACAATTAAAACATTATTAAATATTCAATACACAAAGGCCCTCAAATCAAACAGAGAAGCATTATCATAAAAGTCATCTAAGTCTACAAACATGAAAAGTTAGTGTAAATCTGCCATCTATGTACATCTTTCCATTGCTTGCATTTCATAGTAAGTGCTAATAGAGCAAATACAAAATGCGGAAACTGCTGTGTCTTGGTCTGACCACAGTGTGTTCCAGAGGCTGTGAGCAAACTCAATAAATATGGATGGGATTATTCTGTTCACTCATAAAATCATTAAGGTTGGAAAACACCTCCAAGATCATCAAGTCCAAACTTTAGTCCTTTATCTCCCATACTGCATATCATGGGAAAATTTTGTCATTATAAATCACAATGAAATCAGGGAACTGGATTTCATAAGTGTCAGAGTCTTTCCCAGCACTAACAGTAAAATAGGTCCTTGGATTCAACACCTTGATGCACCCTGTCTTTCATCTTTATTAGCTGGCCCAGTGCATAATGGATTGTCATAAATCATGTTGGATAATTTCCAGTCATTGCCAATAAAACTGAAACCGAAGTAAATAATACACAAATATTCATCCACTTTATTTCTCTTTAGGGTGTCTGAAATTGCTGCAGGACTTAGTATGAATGGCATAAGAAGGGCATCAAAGTTATAACAGGTAGAGGGAGTGTAGGAAGAAAACTCAAGAAAATCCTCATGAATGTAAAATACATCTTGAAAACCAGGAACATTTCAATATTATTTTAGTACACAATTAGTTTCTGTGACTGCTTGCATACAGAACACTCAATGGTCTTACCTGTACCTGGAATATACCACCAAAAGAGGCATTGGGTTAACAGGTAAAATAAGGCTTATTACAGTAGAAAACAGTTGATTTATCACTTGTTTGTTCCATGTCAATATAATTAAAGCTGAAAGGTGATGATAGCTTTTGAACATCTGTCTTTAGCTTTCATATTCTTCACAGTCTGTTGATTGGGTTATGTTTTGTATTATTTCAATGTCCACAACTGTCAAGTGAAATGGGAGAGTGCTCATATGAAGTGGTGAGCTGAAGTCAGAAGCAGCACTTCATTTGTTTTTTACGTTAATAGACTATGACAGCTCCAGCTCTGAACAAATTGTTTTCAGTTGTTTGATGAGTCTCAGCTGCTTCATACTGGAAGGTGACCAGATTTTCTTTTAGTTGAAAAGTAAGAATTGTTAGAATAAAGTTGTAGGCCTTTCACCTTTCCCTAACATATCACTAATGTCCTTCAACTCTTTTTAAGGTTTTTAAGCACTGAATCTCATGAGAAATTAGTTTAAACTGAAATATCATACACACACTGGAAGGCCAATGATCTATAGAGCTAAACATCACAACAACATTTTCTCTTTAAAAATTCAAATAACTTTATTTTATAGGATATCTGCCTTTCAGCAGACTAACATTGAAATAAGCACCAATAGCTACAAAATATTTTTAAACTGAAATAATTTTCTCTGGGAAACTATCATGTCACCTTTTAAAAGTTTGCAGGAAAGTATGATTTCACCTTCTAATGTTCTACACATACCATTTTATGCAGGGTTTTAGCATCAAAAGTACTTTTATTGGTATTTTGGGAGTTCAAAACAAGGAATGTTTCTCTGATTCTGCAGCAGAAATGCAGGAATTCCTGGAAAGCAGTATTCAAAATAAAGAACTAAGGTTTAAAGACAAGAATGGCATTCTTTCAATGTAACAGCATACTGTCTAATCTTGGAGAACCACGTTTAACAAACGTTGATCTAGACTGCACATGGGAGGTGAGCCGCTACATGACATTGTTATTAGGAGACCACTACAAAGTTAGAAATAATAGAAAAGTTAAAAATCAGTGAAAGCTTGAAAAGACTGAAATAGAGCATAAAACTAAGGAAT
>VWZD01013575.1:1173315-1200133 GCA_013396695.1 Sakesphorus luctuosus
TCTTCTAAATTTGATAAAGAGTGGCGTGATTATTGTGGAGGAGGCCCCCTCCCCCGCTTGTGGGTAAACATTTTTGTTTTTTTTTTTTTCCCCAAACCAAGACACTTTCACTTCATGATCATTTCTAGATGTCTGACATGCTTATGTATGCAGACAGATCTCTTTCCCTTCTATTTCTCCTTTCTCCCATCCATTGTGCATTACCTTAAGATATTTTATTGTCAGACCTAAAAGACCGTGTTTCTGGAAAGCATTATGACATAGTGAAGTACTTAAGTGGAACCCTATGAGCTTGAATATCTCCCTGAACAGGGGCCAAACCAGACAATAAGTAAAGTGAAAAGGAGGAAAAAGTATGTGCTAAGGTAAATGGAAATTCAACAACGTGTGGGGCCAACTAAGTAACACAGTTGGCAATTATAGCAATTCAGAGGGAGGAAAAAAGAGAACATTTGATACTGACACAGAGAATAACTCTGAATATCAGCTCTTTTGTTTTTAAAGCATTACACCTGAGAAACTACATATTAAAAGTGCTTTCAGAAAGGGATTCTACTTCAGATGATGCCTTTTCAGTGGAGACTAATCATATAATTTAAAAGCTGATGGTATTATTGTGTTTATTTTTCTATTGGTTTGATCACCTGTTTCCCAGTACTTACTCCAGTGAAGGCTTAGTAAATAAAGTATACTGTCATTTCTTAAACCAAACAAGTGGGTCAACAACTATGATTAAGCTGTCAGTGTTAATGAGCAGCTTGCTTTAGTTTCTGCACAGGGTAAAAACTTTTTATGTCTGACAAAAAATTCTTAAATAGTTTATAACAAATAATGTGAAATTATCTTGTTTCTCATGTTCAAATCAGAAACCCATTTATATATAGACTACATCGGCATATCTCACCTCTCATTTTTTTTACTACCAGAGTGACTACAAAATCAGAGAGTAGAAAGACTATTAGACATTTATTTACACTGTTGCGGGTTTCAAATATTATTTTTTTTTTTTTAGCTAACAGTACAACTTTAGGTTTTGTTAAGGAGAAAGAGTAAGAAAAAATAAACAAATCTGTGTGATACTAGAGAGACAGTACATATTCCTACACATCCATAGAATATGTTCTGTGTCAGACAATATGAACATTTACAGCTATGCATGAAGTGAATGCAAATATAATGAAAATAAATCCCTAAACATAGTTGATAATGAATATCTTGAGGGTTCCAGCTTTCAAACTTAAACATAATCCAATCTCTACCAACAGTTTCAGTTTGCCTCTTGGGATTTTCTCAACCTTTTCTCATCTTTAGTAGTAGTAATATTAAGGGTTAGGCATAAGAGAAATCTATCAAAAACAAAAATGCTGTTTTATGGTATATATCTGAATGTTGGGAGTCAGGGTTATCCAAAAGGATTTGATTAATGATAGAACATTTGTGAAGAAATGTGTGAAGATGAAATCTTCCCTGTATTTTAAGACAAAGCAGTATTTATCTGCAATCTCATTACACCTCTCTTTTAAAAGCTTCAACAGTCTAATTAAGGACTAAAACTTCAATTTTGTGACTTAAGAGTATGACTCTGCACTGCATAAATGATGAAAAGTCAACAATCAACCCAAAACTTTCACAGATAATGCCTCAGTTAAAAAAACATGCCTTCAAATTATTTGGCAAACAAATCTAGAGATTTTTGAGCTACTGCAACAGTAGAAAATGCAGCAGCTTGTCCCGTCTTTATTTTCCGCTCAAAACCTGGTGGCTGTGTGTATTGAGGGGGTACTTTAAATACCCCAAATCATGTGGTGTTAAACAAGATCAGTCTTGTTTCACTTCCTTTAATTTCACATATATCCTTTCAGCTGCATGGTATTATAATTCCCTGAAGTTGGTGTTCTGTTTGTCACAAGTGTTTTAGGCAAACAATATAAAAGTATAAAAATTAAGAAGTTAATTCAGCTCCTACCTAGGCCACAGACTTCCTGAGAGAGCTGTGGACTCAAAGATGTGGGCCAGGAATGTGACAAGACGTGTAAGAGGAAGAAGAGACAGTGCCCGCAACTCAGCTCTCTTTTTCTTCAGCTTTCTGACTTTTTTTCTACCTGGATTTTAAGATTTTGAGTCAGACTGCCATGGCATAGGTGTCTAAAGACCCACTTAAAATGGGAATTTTGTGAAAGAAAGCAATGGAAATTAAAATGAATAAATTGCATCAGAATTAGGTGCTATCAAGTGGACAACATCCTGCCAAATTCAGCACCTTTGGTATCTAGCTGTCATGTGGCGTGTATGAAAGCCCCCTTTTTTTTTTAACATGACGTTGTTCAAATGTTGGTGCTGATTTGCCTTGGCAGGCATCTCACTGATGTCAACTGCCATGAAATCATCTGAAAAAAATCATCTCTGGGGACTGGTCTCTCTTTCACACTGTAACCTTTCCCTAAGTTTACCCTATCTGAGGGCTTTTAATTTCTTTAAATTATTTTCATACACTTCTGAAAAATGTACATTTGGACCTTTGTTAGCCTTTTCCTAAGGACGATCAAACAATTAATAGTAGTAAGTTGTTTTGACAGCAACGAAACATAAGCAAGGCAGCTGCCAGTACCAGAGCAAATCCTACCCCAAAATGCATGCAGCTTTCCTCTGCATGAATTGCAGCACAGGACTGAAACACAGCTTTGTTTTGTTAAGGATGACAAGCATCACAGTAAAAAACATCTGGAAACTGATGGCCTTATACATGCAGTAAAGTGGAAGGTATCAGAAAATCTGGATCTAGACCCTGAGTCTCCTGCCAATCTTTGACAAGCCATTTAATCTTTTTGGCCAAGATTCAAGAAATTATCTGGGCTTTTAGCTTCTATTTAGAACCCTAAATTCTTATTGATTTCCTATTGACTACTCTAAAACAAGCAGAAGCAAAGGTATATGCACAGCACAGCTGAATCAAAAGTACTCTTGACTGGTTTCGTGATGTAGCTATATATATCTATATAGATATATATTTTTAAACATTTAAGGAAAGAAAAAGAAATCATTTTTGTCTTATTGTTAATGTGATTGTGGGATAAATGCTTGTTTCAGGCTGATCTGAATAACCTGAAAATAATATCTCAATGAATAATTTTGGAAAGGGATATCAAGAAAAATAATCTGCAGTGTAGGCTAACATTTCCAAAATTTTTTATATCACCTACATATCTTGTTGCAGAATTAGGAATTAGGGTAGAATAGGAATAAATAAGTTAATTATATCACTTTGTTTTATCTCCTCCATATAAAAAGTAATTACATTTCTTCTAGTTACCATTGGATCCATTAACTTCTTAAGATGCATCTACCTGGAAAACAGCTTGTGCTCTTAATGAACACCATGGATAATTCAGTTACTCTCTTAGGACGTGGCTTCAGTGGTTAATCACCCACAAATGTCTACATTTATGCCTTGTAAACTTTTCCTGGATCGGATTTTCCATCACAAGGTTTTGCTACACTTCTGCTGACCATCACTTAAACCCAGTGTAGGTTTTCATAGTTCAGACATAAGATATCCCCACAAGGGTGTATTAGGAACTCAAGATCTGAGTTAAGTCATTAATTGTGAAACTGACATTTTGTGAGAAATTGAGTTTCTGAAAAACGCTTTTCTCAACCTACATCTTATAATAATTCTTCCATCCTCTTCAGTTTTCATCAAAGGGTATTTTCTGATTATGCTAAACACACTTAGCCTCCTAATTTGCCACTTAATTCCACTGTTTTCCTGAGGTGTATAGATCTAATGTTCAGTGGGACTAACTGGATGCAGGATCACCTCTGAGATTACTTGGGAAGGCAAAGATACAGCAATGTAACCCAGGATTTTGTTCTCTGGCTCAGGGCCCTGATTAGCTTCCTGACCCCTTCAATTTCTTTAATTTCACCAATATAATTTCACAGTTCCAAAGAAATTAAAAAGATTTTAATTGGATTTGAAATCAGACCCTAATGCAGAGCTTAAAAAAGGAAAAAATTATTTTGCTTTGTCCTTGCACAGCAGCAGAAGAAAAAGAAAATTCAGCCATTGCATTTTCTGTTTTCATTATTTTCCTTATAAGCAGACCAAAACAGGCAGAAGAAGGAGTATGCAGGGAAGAAAACATCTAAAAGCACAAGTTTTTTCATGAGCTCAAACAGGCCTTCAGCCAAAACTCATCCAAAAGTACATGAACTACTCAGAAGTACTGAAGATCAATGAGACAATTTTATAAACAAATATATATGTGTATATATGTCTTAGATCAGATGTCCCTGTCAAAGAAATTATGGACTGGTACTTCAGTGACTTTCATACAGTGATCACTCCTGTCAATATTGTACCACAACAATATCTTTCTAAATTCAAGTAAATGTATTTACACCTGTGGAGATCCTGTAATTTTTTTTCAAATATACTGTGAAACAGTGCCACTGATGTTATGAGACCTAATTTTGTCATTTTGCTATTTCATAAATATATTTTGCACATACTCATCTTTCTGCATGTAAAATATAAATTATAAAATCCTTTATGTTAGCTGTCTTAGGAGGCAAGGAGGGTCTTGGAATTCTAAAAAAATGTTTGCTTCAATGGATTTTTTATACAGTGATTCATCATAAACATGCAGAAATGCTGTTTCACAGGCAAGGATATAGGCAAGTGATGTAAGCTCAATACAGTCCACAAGTCATGGGGGTCCAGCACCTGTCTGAGAGACATTTGCACATGCCATGAGTCTTCTTCCATGAACCAGCCATGGAAGACACTTCTTAAGTGTAACTCCACCTACCATGGAGTGGTAAATGTTCATACCCTGTTTCAAACATAACATTCTTTCAGATATAAAAAAGGAACAGTATTTAACTTTGCTTAGATGGATAAACTAAATCACTGTGTCTATTTTGAAATTTTTCCATTTCCTACTTCCCCTGGCTCATAACCAGAGAGGGCTGAGAAAATAGGTCACAGAATATTTCATACAAAACACTTTATTATTCTATACTTATTTCAAATATTTCAAGCCTGGAATCATTAATAAAAACTTAGCATCTGAAATATGCTTTTTAAAGACAAAGTCACGAGAGACCTTAAAAGTGAATCCACTACTGCTTACTGAGCTCTACAAATCTCCAGGCCCTACATTTGGTTAATTATTTTAAAATACCCAAGAGAATTTGCAGATTTGTCCAATTACAGCCAAAATACTAACATTGATAATCTGCTGTAAAATGGCACTTCCACCATCATTTCTCGTAAAATGAAAAGGAAAAAAGTGCCTGTGTGTGTTTGAATTTTGGGGGAAGGAATGAAGTCACAAGAAGTGACTAGTAGCCTCAGGCACTGACTTACAAGTTACAGTTCCTTCTCCTCAAGTACATGGAAAGTCACATTGCTCTCACAGGTTTTCTACCGTCATAGTCAAGTCTGGATAGACCACATTTAAACTGATCCAGGCCACACATATTTTGTGCCACCTTCACTGTCCCTATTCACTTAATACAGAGGGAAGTCAGGGCAATGATGCTCCTCTCAGGCATTTTATGAGCCTGAGGTACAAATGAAAGATAACAGATACCATAGAAATTAGGTTTACATCATGTCCTCTGACAGAGTAGACCACAAAATACAGCCATCTGACCAGTGTGAGATGGGAGGAACAGACACCCTAGTATGAAGTGACCCAGTAATTTCTGTCCAACTGAACTTGAAAAATCAGGTGATACTGGAAATATCAGAAACACCTAATTGCATATGTGCCTACATGTTTGTTATGGGTTCACCTAGGTGAGACCAGATTTAAATTCAGACCAGGCCTGAAGCTGTCAGCTGGCTTGAGCTGGGTTGAACTATCAGCTGACTTCTTCTAGCCAGTAGCATTGTATTCTATTACAACATCATTCTCCAGGGAAGTAGAATCAGTGTGGGAGTGGCTTGGCCAGTCTCCCCACAGCAGCCTTGCCCAGAGGACACACACACGGTGCAGTCCCGGGAGAGATGGGGAGGACCAGGCCCAGCACTGGCCCAGCAGTTGTTTTGGGAAGTAAAATGTTTGTTGTGGATTCTTCTCTCTCTACTTGGGTCTGATTCTCTGGGGACTGAGTCTCTTAAGATAATTTGGAGTTGAAATAGTGAGATTTGTGTGTGTACTGAGAAGTGAGAAATTGCTCCTTGCTGTTTGCAACTTGTGTGAGTGTATATTTGTACCTTCTTCTAGTTGTCTCTTTCTTTCTGTAAAAATACATGTAGTTTTAGTATAAACGTGGCTTGAAGTTTTTTTCCTTCCCCTCTCTTTTCCTCCCTTTCCTGGGTGTTGTGGGGGGAGGCTGTAACTCTATGCTTGGAGGGTTGGCGGTTTGCCAGCTCAAACCAAGACAATGTTTTAAAAAGCCTTTCGATACCTGTGATTCTATTTCAAGTAAAGTATTATCCTACTATCTTGGCGCCACTAACTTTGTCTTGGTGTCACCAACCTTCTTGAAACTGTACTTCATGTCTGGCAACAGGCAAAACTCCCAGAATCCTCAGCAGCCTGGCCTCTATCAGGTATAGTGTGTCCAGCAAGATCAGGGAGGTGATTCTTCCCCTGTACTTGGCATTGTTGAGGCCAAACATTGAGTGCTGTGTCCAGTCCTGGGTCCCTCAGATCAGGAAGGACATTGAGGTGCTGGAGTGTGTCCAGAGAAGGGCAACAGAGATGGTGAAGGGTCTGGAGCACAAGTCCTATGAGGAGCAGCTGTGGGAGCTGGCAGTGTTTGGGCTAGAGAAGAAGAGGTTTAGGGCTGACCTTATCACTCTTTATAACTACCTGAAAGCTGGATGGGGGTCTGGCTCTTTTCTCAGGCAACAAGTGATAGGATGAGAAGACATAGTTTTAAGTTGCACCAGGGGAGGTTTAGGTTGGACATTAGGAAGAGATTCCTCACAGAAGGAGTGATTAGACATTGGATTGGGCTGCTCAGGGAAGTGGTGGAGTCACTGTCCCTGGAGGTGTTTAAGGAAAGGCTGGACATGGCACTCAGTGCCTGGTCTACTTGACATGGTAGCGTTTGGTCATAGGTTGGACTCAATGATCTCAGAGGCCTCTTCCAACCTGACTGGTTCTGTGATTTTTGTGATTCTCCTCTTCCCCTCAGCCAGTACTTCCCCCAATATCATTTGCTTCCTTTAATTCCCTGGAACATGTGCTTTCACTCCACACTTCTTTTAGGATCTCAGACTATTGTCCTCTCTTTCTAAACATCCATTTTTACTCTTAATCCATCTAGAGTAACCTACTTACTTTCCACAACCTTCTGTGAACATCTTGGATCCCTGTAGCTGTTCCTTGTCATACTACAGGGCCAACAACAGTGGGAAGCAGTGAAGGAGATCTAGAAGAGGTTTCTGGCCTGCAAAGCTGTTTTCTTTCTCAGGTTTCTGCATATTAAGAATGGGTTCAATAGGTAAAAGCAAGGATTGCTTCTGGTGTGAGGTATTTCCACCTTCTCAGCTTCTCTTCCAGTAACAAGAAAGGACACATGAAATCAGAAAGTACTGTCCAAAGTAGTACAGCTGATTCTTATGTCTCTAAATATACATGCAACAAGTCAGCTGTTCAGTGTAGTGTTCTCTTCCAAAGTAATTGATTTAATTATTTTAGATACTCAGATAACAGCAGGACCTAACTATCAAAGGACAAATGTATAAAGGTAATACGGGAAGATTGCTAACCCTTGTGACTGACTTTCCATTTACACAGGAAAAGAAATATATAAATGTATGTGCTTGGAATAACTGTATAGTTGCATATGTATGTGCATTGTATATATGTGCTGTACTATGTATGTATAATCTATATGTGTATGCATATTTATTGCATACATATATTTTACATGCATATGTATACATACATATACAGTAAAATAAATTTTAAAGCAGGAAACATATTTGACTCTGCCAAGGTAAATAGACTGGTTTGCAGGAGTGGAAAAATACCAATACATTTTAATTGGGGAGCCCCATCTGGCTGCATCAGTAGAACAAAGCTGCTCTAAAAATATGAAGACAATTAAAACCAAAATGAAACAAAAATTCCTAGAACAGAAAGACAACAAGCTTTCAAATAAATTGTGCTTTTAACAGCAAATGAAAGGAAGATCAATAATGTCTTCCATAGCGTCTGGATAAGCACTTCCCATAAATTCAGGCACCTATTAAAATGTGCTTACATGTGATATTAAGTAGTTAAGCCTGTGAATAAGAGCCAATTTTTCTCCTAGAAAATTCAGGGCTGCATCCTTGGGCCAGTACTTTCAAACTTAGAGCTGTAAAACAATAACTGAACAGCTAGACCTTTTCCAAAGTATGTAATAAATTAATCTTTCCGAGATGGATTGGAGCAATTATTCAAGATGTAATTGGCTTTTGAAATGCCCATTTATTGTAACTTTAACTGTTCCCTTAGTACCTAAAAAACTAATAACACTATGCTTACGAAGATCATATAAACAGTAAATATGTAAGGAGCATCTAGGTGTTTGTATGCCTAATAAATGTACTAAAAGACTTTTCCTTGGCATTCCCTCCTTTCGGAAAGGTGATCTTTTATTTTAATCAAAACAGTTCATTAAGAGCTAAAGAAAATCCAACTTGAGTGTATTCTGAGACACTTTTGTGTGACAGCAGGTAAAACACCTAGATCCTGATCCCCATGGTATTTAATGATTATTTCTCATTTCATTTGGATTGAAACAATATGAATATTGCATTTTATACTTCTTTAATGATCTGTACTTTATTCTCCTTTCTGAAAAATAGGGGTGGAAAAATTCATGTCCAGGGAGCCTTAAGAGGACATATGAAGTAAAATATGGTGGGTCTGGCCTGGATTACTAATTGTGTCTTTTTTTTTTTTTTACACTTGGGAGAGATTCAATGATGTAGAGAAAATTTTTCATTACTTTAGATTTTCCCTGGCCCTAATGTGAGTCAATAATCTCAATATCTGTCACCCAAGCACATCCCACTATGTGTAAAACTTTAATATAATTTTTCAGTTAATCATTAGGTAGTGTGCCCATTTCTTAAGTGTTTATATCAGCAAATAACAGGGCCAGGATTTGAGCTCAAGCACTGTCACACAATCCTTCTTACTGTGTAATTGTCAGTTCAGTTCCCGGCATAGTTTTAGACTATTTCCAACCAGCATTCCCTCGGTAAAGTTTTACCTCAGTTCAAAGGACTAAGTGATGCAGGAACAATTCCCTGTAAGAAGTCTGTTTGAGTCTCTGCTGGCTATGTTAGTGTACTTTACTCATGCAAACACAACACAAGGTATACCAGTTGGTTTCAGCAAGAAAATAATGTCTTACCCCTTTTATTTATCAGTTCATAGAATCATAGAATTATAGAATCGATTGGGTTGGAAAAGACCTCCGAGATCATCAAGTCCAACCCTTGGGCCAACTCCAGTCCATTAACTAGATCATGGCACTCAGTGCCACATCCAATCTGCGTTTAAAAATCTCCAGGGATGGGGAATCCACCACCTCTCTGGGCAGCCCATTCCAATGCCTGATGACTCTCTCTGCAAAAGAATTTTTTTCTGATATCCAACTTAAATTTCCCCTGGCAGAGCTTGAGCCCGTGCCCCCTTGTCCTGTTGCTGAGTGCCTGGGAGGAGAGACCAACCCCCACCTGGCTAGAACTTCCCTTCAGTTAGTTCTAGACAGTGATGAGGTCACCTCTGAGCCTCCTCTTCTCCAGGATAAACAACCCCAGCTCCCTCAGCCTCTCCCCATAGGACTTGTGCTCCAGTCCCTTCACCAGCCTTGTTGCTCTTCTCTGGACCCGCTCCAGCCCCTCAATATCCTTCCTGAACTGAGGGGCCCAGAACTGAACACAACACTCAAGGTGTGGCCTCACCAATGCAGAGTACAGGGGAAGGATCACTGCCCTGGTCCTGCTGGCCACGCTATTTTTGATACAGGACAGGATGCCCATTGGCCTTCTTGGCCACCTGGGCACACTGTTGGCTCATGTTGAGCTTCCTGTCAATTAGTACCCCCAGGTCCCTTTCTGCCTGGCTGCTCTCCAGCCACTCTGTGCCCAGCCTGGAGCGCTGCATGGGGTTGTTGTGGCCAAAGTGCAGGACCCGGCACTTAGTTCAGACATAGCCATTGTGTTTTCCAGCAGAACCTTTAGTTCCTGATCCAATATAGAAAGGCTAATAAATCCATAACTGCCCTTGTTTTTATTTACAGCAATCTTGAAATGTCACAAAGACATTATGAACTGAAATACAGTAAGATTTTGGGTATTGTTTGGATATACAGCAGCCAAAGATCACCAAAGAGTCATTAGGAATAGAAATTAAGACAAATCATTGTGGTGTAACTGTTTTTAAAAACAGGTTGCTGATCACTGCAGATTTTGCATTCCATTTTCATTTTGTCTATTCCAGATACAGGAATTCACAGATTTATATTTCCACAGAAATGTAGGTTTTTTGGCATTTCCAGAGTGCTAGCTCAGGTCAGCCATGCCTCTCACCATGATACTTTGGTGATTCTCATCTTGTCTTGCTGACATGGTCTCCTGATTGGGTCTTGGACCTACCTCATGAGCACAGATTTGTCTGGGGATGCCTGGACTGAGTCTGACCCTCGTTACCATCACCAGACTAGCTCTCCTCCCTTTTCTGGAAGACTGTGAACTGCGCCTCATCAGTGACAGGGTTTATTCAATTCTTGTTTAATCCATTTGCCTTTTGAAATAATACATAATAATTTGAAATAATACAGTTACCTTTTATTTAAGCCACATAATTTTCTTTTAAAATAGTCATCAACATTCATTTTCAGTCTTTCTCAATCTTTTCGGGGTTTTTTGGTTGTTTTTTTTTCCCCCCAACAGTCTTTTTTATTAAGCACATGTGATGAAAAAGCATGTTTTCATTACTATTTTTTTCTTTTTAAAAAATCCTGGCAGCCCTAGATAAACTTGTCCTTTTGACACATGGCTCAGGGCATGTCTTTACTGCATTTTCACTCATATCTCATGCATCTTACAAGTACTTACCAGAGGCATGTTTTCAAAACACAAACTTTTCACACTTAAGCTCTTTTTAATACTCCTTAACAACAAAGACCAGTGCTTGCTGTTACAAATCAAACATTTACAGAAAGAACTGAGAGAGCAGGTGAAAAACAAGGAAAAAGGAAAGACACTTAATAACAGAAAGGGAGAAGGAAATGCAAGTTCTTCATATCAAACCTATCCACCATTTGTGATCTGTAATTTATTGTATATGAAGGAGAAGACTGGGCTGTGTTACCTCCCCATTACTCTATCTCTGAGTCTTACTGAGCGTGAATAATTCTTTGCTTATGCATGTTGTCAGGGGGAATTATTAAGTGCTGGAAGCACTTGGAAAAGAATGATTTAATCTCCAATATTGAAAGATGAACATCAATTTCCAATTCTGCTGTAAGAAAATCTCCAAAATCTAATGTCACATGGCGATGCCTAAATTCCTGTAAAAGACTCTCAAAACAACATTAGTGGAGATAGATGGACAAGGTAGCCCTTTTATTGAAAGCTTTCAAGGTGCACACCAAAAGTACACGCACACGTGAGCCAGATTTTACAGTTTTTATTACTTTCAGAAATTAGCATATGTCATATCTATAGCCAACCTGCGGTACCATTTCCCCTGGTGCCCACCCTCAGAAATGCCCCTTGGAGCCCCTCGAAGGGCTTGGAGCTTACTCTCCTGTTTTGACTACAAGCTATAGTGTTGTCTCAGTTGGAGTTCTTGCAGGTCTTCTTCAAAACAACGTGTCCTTGGCAATGTGATAATAAAGTTCAGAAATGTGTGAGCAAAATGCTTAGTGACTTCTAAATGCCACCTAAAATGTGAGAAGCTCAGGAAAACTGATTCCACTTATTCAACTCTACAGAAATCTACAAAATACACACTAAAATACTTAGGCATCAAATGGTATCACAGCTTTATAACAAAATTTTAGCCTTTTGTTGATTGTCCACTAGCTGTCTGAGACATTTAGGAACAGAAGATGCCTAAAAACAGACGTGAAAGATTGTAAATGAGAAATTATATCTTTATATACATGGAGCAACATCTGGTATAATACAATTGCTGTTTAAGTCCCAGACACATATTGAACCTTTCACCCACCAGCACTCCCTATTTCCTCCTCCTCCTCAGGGCTTACTGTCTTGGGTTGAGCTGGCAAAATGCCAACTGCCCAAGAACAGAGAAAAAGGGTTCTTCCTCCCCCCAACCAGCCAAAGGGAGAAAGAAGAGGGAGAGGGAAAAAACCCCCTCAAACCAGGTTTCTTCTGAAACTAACTACATGTATTTATACAGAAAAGAGAAAATTAAAAGAAAACTACAATATAACACACACTTACACAAGTTATATATAACTTCCCACTCCCCAATAAGCACAGATTTTACCATTCTGACTACAAATCATTCTAAAAAAGTCAATTCCCCAAAGTCAAACTTAAGCAAAGAGAAGAACTAAGAACAAACATTTTACTTCCCTAAGATACCATGATGGTGAGCCGGTGCTGTGGGCTTGGGCCTCTCCATCCCTCCTGGGACAGCACGGTGTCTTCTCTGTACCTCGGGCAAAGTGAAACTGAACTAAGCCACTCCCACACACTGGATTTTACCCCTTTTGAGATGATGTAAGATGGTATGGAATACAACATCATTGGCTAGAAGAGGTCAGCTGTCAGCTAGCCCAGCCCAGCTCAAGACAGCTGACAATTTCAGGCCCAAATCTGAGTTTTAAAGCCTAAGTTTAGGCCCACCTAGCTAAACCCATAACACTTATTCAGTCCCCCAGTCTGTTCTCATGCAGAGCATTGTCCTGATCCAGGTGCAGGACCTTGCACTTGACCTCCTTGAAATTCACAAAGTTCAAGTGGGTACATTCCTCAAGTCCATCAAGGTCCCTGTGGATGTTATCTGTTTCCTCAAGCAAATCAACTGCACCACTCAACTCAGTGTCATCTGTGAGTATACTAAGGGAGCACTACGAGTGTTTATCAAGTGGGATCACTTCTGATCCACTGAGAGAAAAAATACTAAGAACTCAACTATTCATTTTTAATTTGCATATCATCAGTAATTTGTTGACCGTTCTCTAAATCTGGATGAGGATTGTGCTGGGCTACAAAATTTAACAATTTTATAAAAAATTAAAATGTCTTAACATCCACTCAAGTTATTGGAATAGGAAAATGATGGTATTGTTTTATTTTGAATTTTAATGACTATTTTCACATTTTATTTTCACATTTTTTAGTTTCCAGCTGAATTTTTTAAGTTGTAGTTTAATATTGGCTATTGTTTTCTGTCCCAGTTAATTTCTCTAAATCAGTCATGTAGGTTTTAAAAATTCCTTAGCTATCAGAAAAAATCCAAAATAGTCAACAGAAATATGAAGTACTGCAACTTTGCTCTTCTGAAATACTTACTCCACAGAAGTTTAAAGTTTAACTATATAGAAAGGAAAAAAAAATGAAAAAAAGGAAAGGAAGAAGGAGAAAGATAGCTGTTCAGTAAAAACCTGGAGTTTACTCATTGCATCATATTCATAAGAAAATGAAAAATGAGAGACTTCAAGTACAGATGAGAAAATATTCTGACTATGGTACTTTAAAAAATAAGAAAAACCACCAAAACACTAGATTTTCTGATGTTTCATAGCTCAATTTATTTTTAATTTAGAAAACCCCACCTAAACCTAAAGCCTTCTGGATTTTGTCCTGTCACACAGAAAACAAGTAGACAATTAAAAATTTTCTTGTGACTACTTTGTTTCAGTCACTTCAATAACAGGACAGTTGAAGATCATACTTATTAAGCCTTACAGTACAACATTTTTTAGTGGAAAGAAATCCCTTCATCACTTAGTTTAGATGTACGGGTAAAATGTATGTCCGTTCTTTATCCTTCACATTACACTTACACTCAGATTGTATTTTTCTAGAAGAAAATTTCTCCAAATACCTTGATTCTGTGACTGATGTTTGGGCAAGCAATCTCTATCAGATAGGATGGGAAATTACTGCTTAGTGCATTCACACTTGCTTTGATTAGTCCATATGAGCAATAATGAAATCTAACATTCCAGTTATTCATGGAAGTGCCAAATTGTCTCCAAAGAATCAAAAATCTAAACCAAATGAAGGCAGTTTGAAACACTTCTAAGTTTAAAAAGCTTATTTTAAATATTTAAATAATAGAAAGAAAAAGAGAAAGAAGACAGTTCATAGACCCCCATAATGATGAGTAATTTAATTTCTAATCTTCAGAAATTAACTTATGGCCCAGTACTTGTCTTCATTTATTAAGTTGTATAAATTTGACTCTGTGAACACAGTCAAGTTGAAGCTGTAGCTCGGGAAATTCTCCCTTTATCCATCATGGTATGTAGATATCTACAAAAAATCTGGAGATTGCCTGGACTTTTAGACATCAGTGTGCCTGCATTCTGCATAAATTCAACACTAGAAACCTGAAGAAAAGGATCCCCTTTGTCTCCTAAGAAAACAATTTCTGAGAGACAGACTTTTGGGTGTGTCTGATAGAGGGACAGGGACATTCCATGGAGCAGTTCTGGTTGCATCAAGGCAGGAGCCTCCATTGCAAAAGCAAGTGAGCTGCCCAAATGAAAAAGTCTCCACGGGAATGTGATGTTATCATATTATGTCTCATGAAAACAGTTTTCATGTATTGCTTGGTATGCCGCTCTGTAATGGCTCTGAGCATCTGTTCTGCAGATCAAGCCTGTTAATCATTTCTGTTCTGAAACCTGTCAGAAATTAAGGTGAAAACCCTTTTAGCTGGCTCCTTTAGCTGTCTGTCTACAAGACAACATGAAAATGAAGGAAGGATGGTAGAAGGCAGAATTTTTAAGTGATGTGTTTTATTCAGGCCAAGTGATGCTTGTGCTTTTTTTTTTCAAAGCATGCCACAGATTTAGAGTTATGTGTTGGTAATGGGGGTGTTGGGAGACTGGGCTCTCCAGTCACTCCATCGCTTTTATCTCCTGCTTTGATGAATAAATAAAACAACACATTTAGAAATTATATTGTCAACCAATGAAATTTCATTATCACCAAGAGTATGAAGGGGTTGAAGCTTTATAAAATGGAAATAATTATGACTGTTGCAACTACTTAGCACTAAGAAAAAAAAAACACAAAAAAACCCCAAAGCAAAACAATACAGAAATAAATCACAGGATGGTACCTGTTTTCCTCACATATAATCTTTTAACGAATAAATCCTATTATCTTTCAATCAGTTGTCTATGCTACGTTTTTGGATGATTTCTTCATTTTTAAAACTCAGGTGGACTCAAGAATTTCTTAATCTCTGGTGCTTGAGATACATTTATTGGTAGTGACTAATGATAAATTTCATATAATTTTATTACTCTTTGCTTTTCTGGTGAGAATGAAGGTATTTCCAGCACTCATATTCACAACTGTGACTTTGGAATCCTCCCCCAGTACACATTTAATGTCAACAAAATAAGATCACTTAAATATTTGTGAAGAATAAATGCAGAAAAAGAGGATCAAAAGATAAAAGTGAGTCTAATTAAAAACCTAAAATTAGTATTGGGGAATATATTTTCAATCACTCATTTTTAATCAAAATATTAGATTAATTTGGTTAATAAGCTTTATGAAATGGATTGGTAATATTGAAAGGCTTGAAGATTCGAAGTAGACCACGATCCGCAAGTATGGACAATTGATTTTCCTAAGTACTGAAAATGTCTTTTAATATACATTTTGTTGCAGTCAGGTTTCTTTTGTTAGTGTATGAAAGGTGATACTTTTTCAGCTAATTTGGATTCATTTTCTGTTTGTTAAATGAAATAACTGGCTTTACCACCTGAAATTCTCTTGGAGGCAGGAAGCAACTCAATTAGCAAGAATAATGAAGTTTGTTGGTCATTTTTCACTGAGCATAGCCCATTCAAAAGACCCACCATCATCCAGCTGCCAATTAAAGAGCCATCTTAGCAGTCTTCTGAACATTGACCACTTCAAGGCAAACAGAAACTTATTTGTTAATTGCTTACCGGAGGGAAAAAATAATGTAGCACGACCAAACCACTTTCTTTTTAATACCTGATTTTTTTTTTTATTTTTTTTTTTAATAAAGGAACCTGGCTGCTTAGCAAATCTAATCTGTAAGAAATATGTAGATAGAAGAATGCACATTGTTTACTTCTTCCTACAAGTACTAGCAAAATGAAAGACTTCTCATGTGCATGAATTAACATATATTTCCTCTCTGAAAGGGAAAATGGTTTGCCTTAATTATATTGTCTAATAAATAATGCAGATTGCCTCTAGTTATCCTGTTGCTCGTTGACAGTTGAACAGACAATAGGCAACCATGCTGGCTTTGGCTTTTTCAGGGGTTTCATTTCCGGAGGTTTGTTTCATCTTGGAGCATAAAATTTCATCAGGAAACAAATGGAAGGCTGTTTACACAGCAAATGACCAGTGTAGGACTATCTGAGTATCAGCCTTTGCATGGTGAAAAGGGAATTTGTTGCACTGAGCAACATGTGGTACATAGGATGACACTTTCATGAATGTCAGCAATATCATTCTGATGGAAACTCTCAATTTTTATATATCTCTGAAATACTTCTCCTTCTAACAGTTCTTCTTGGAAGCTCACTGGCCTGCTTTACCTGTCCCCCAGTGAGAAGAGCAGTTTTCAGCTGCACTTTTTTTGATTTTAAATGCTGCAGCAGACTTTCACTCAATGCATCTTGTCCATTTCACAGACAATTTCTCTGGGTTTAAGTCACAACTTGTACCAACTACTCAGATCCCAGTTCCTTTTCAGGGCTTTACCCATGCAGTGTTTTGCACTGACAGCTTTCTTCAAGGGCATAAAATATATTCATACCACAGATGTTTTAAGCATTGCTGAAAACCTTTACTGGCTTCTTCAGCAATCCCCAAACCACGTAACTTTAACAAGCTAAGACCATAACAGCAAATACTGATTTTTCAGCCTCCTAAGCACAGTAAACCTGTCTTTGGTTAGAATTCTCTAAGGCATCCAGAATATTTCTTCAGATGATCTTTCTTTCTCTGTAAAGTTAAAATAGAATTCATTCAATTACCTATAGTTTCTGACAAAGTAGAAATGTAGGCTAGCTATCTGGGATTCCCTTTGTATTTAGCATATCTCTAGGCAATATAATCAGTGGGGGAATTAATTTAATCCTAAACCAAGTGCCTACATGTGGACCTTTGCTAAGCCTCCATTGACTTTAAAGTAAACCTGTGGAGACCAGCTAAGATATACATGTTTCCTTTGTAGATAGCTGAAGTCAGGTCAGGTGGATATCAGTCCTACTTTTATTCTTCACTTGGTTCTGCAGCTTGACACTTCACTTTATAGTATTTTCTTTCAAGTATTTTTTTTCTCCCTTGGGCCCATATATCTGCAGAACATTTGGAGTCAGCTGATCTTCCTTAGGCTTTGATGAATTTCCATTACAATTCCCAGAGTAAAGAAAAAAAATAACAATTTGGCCCATGTTAACACTACAGTCCACAGTCGCAGTGAAGACTAAAAAAGTTGACAGTGTCTAGCAAACTTCATATACAGTCCATAAAGAGATTTCCAACACAAACAAAACATGCTTTTGCAAAGGAGCTAAAGCAAATTTGTATCAATCCCCAAATGATAAATGACAATTCTGTAAGTCACTGCACTGGTGTCTAGTATTGAAAAGAGAGACATGACATTTCACATCAACAAAGTCAAAGTACAGTGCTGAGAATGATCCTTCTAACCACCCTTTCTGGAAAAGAGATATACAATGAAACTTAAAAAATAATTCAGTCATGATCATGTTTAAATATCATTACAAAAAATGTCTGTCTGAACAGTAAGTACTGTGTTTCTCGGAAAAAAATCATAGAATCATAAAATATACTGAGTTGGAAGGGACCCATCAGGATCATTGAGTATGACTCCTGGCCCCTTGTTACAAAGGATTTGGAAAAAAACCCCGATATCATATTGCTGATAGCTTTATACAATTCTTCAATTCATGAAAAGCAAAAGCCCATTCTCATCACCCTTGTGAAGGGCTTCTTCTCCCTTCCTGCTTGAGAAACTAGACAGGTGATACCAGACATGGACATTGAAGAGTATCAAGTCCAAAAATACCCCTTCCATCCTAAGATGTTAGTTGTCAAGAATGATTTCTTTGTGGTTTAGGTGTATACATATTATTACAACTGCATATCAGAGACCCTTTCTGTATGTGTCCCACTGACTTCTCACACAGCTTTTACTGTCCTTGGCATTCCACTCATCTTTTTCAACATTGTCATGACAAATTTTCTGCCAACCTCTAGAACATGGCAGATGTGCTGAAGTTTGTCAGAGATCAGCATTAGTGACCCAGCAAGTTTCATAGTTAATTCTTAGGATACAGGGAAAAAATTATCTGTATGGTAACTAAGGTATTTAAACTTAGTAATTGCTATGTAACAATCTTTTCTATATAACAATAGATAGTAAACATTTCATTAGTACTATAAAATATAAGTTTTTTTAAAAAAATATGGAAGCATTTGTTATATATCTCTGTTTTTTATACACCAGCTGAAAAATACATGCCACCAGCAGGTATCACACATATCTAATCAATTTTTAGAATAAAAATGTATTCTCACTCTCAATGATCAGAGGTGTTTCATACATTGTTAAATTCCTTTTGTATTTACTTCTTGGTCCCAGCTTCTCATCTGTGAATAATGTGATGCACATTGTTCCTCCTTGTAGTGTACCAATGTGATGAGGATAAGGCTGGGTTTTGAGCTTATGTTCTTCTTTGGGCTGGCACAGGTTGATACTTTGGCATTTGGGGCAAGGCATAGTATTGTGTACAAATCAGCTTTCAGTCTGGTACTAGTGGGTCGAAATGATACCACACACACCACCACCCCCCATCAGACTGCATGGGGACTGCCTGCCCTCACCATGGTCTGCACCATGGACTGCAGGGAAATTCCTGCTCCAGATCCTGAAGTACCTCCTACTCCTCCTTCTACACTGAAGTGGATGTCTCTAGAGTTGTTCTCTCACTCATTATCAATCCTCTCTCCCAGCTGCTGTGGTGCAGCATTTTGATCCCTCCTTCAACACGTTATCAAGGAGACGCTGCCAGCATTAGTGATGAGATCAGCTTTGGCCAGTGGCAGGTCTGTCCTGGAGCCAACTGCCACTGGCTCTACAGGGCACGGGGGCATCTCCTCTTGTCTTCTTACAGAAACCATCCTTGAAGCCCCTTTCCCTCCTTCTCTTCTATTTTTCTCATCAAGATAATATTTTGGATTTTCTAAATTGTATTTTAGAACAAAAGAAAACTTACTTTTAATTCAGAAAACTCAAGCACACATTTTTTACTTCCTCTATGAGAACTAAAGACATAAAGTTGGATCCATTTTACATTTTACACTAAAGTTTTGAAAATTGCTATTTTTGTTTAGGAAATCAAATATTTCTCAGGCTTTTTGAGTATTGTCCACATTTGATCCTGGGCAAACCCAAGAAGTTCTTCAGTGATTCATTACTTCCATCAGGCATCCAGACAAAATATGTTTTATTGCCTGTCATGGCTTGGTTCAGGAACAAAGAACCAAAGCTTCCAAATCCTGTATGGGATATTTTTCTCTTAAGTACTATCAATTCTTTGCTGAATTACAAGAGTCAGACACAACCTTGTCTTTTTGACAGATCCTTCCCTCACTTCTTATCTCCAAATGTGTGGGACAAGTTCAATGTAATGTGGAAGAAAAACAAATTATAATTCAGAAAGTGAATGTCAGTTATATAAGAACTTTCCATAATGTAATTAATTCTTTCATATAATATGATTATTATTACATTACATATTTTACTTGATACATAATTATAAATACAAGTCTATGCTCTATTTCATTATTTTGTATAATGAAAAAGACAATATTACAGCTTAGTATCTACAATCCAGTATTAATTAGATCATCCCCCCAAAAAAAGAAAAAAAAAAGGGGGATTCATTTTGAGCTAGCATTCTGGTGGAAATTTCCCTAAGGAAAGGTACTAGGAACTATTTGATGTGTCAGTTTTGTTGGTTGTGCACTCTTTAGTCACAGAGATTCTTCCCTCTAACACAAATTTTCAGAAACTTTGATTTTATGATTTACTGTCATGACATTGCATTGAAATCTTTCTTTTTCTTTCCCTTTAGCCTGCATCTTCAAATTCCTTATCTGAAGATGTATAAGGAAAACTGAAAGTGTTCATGTCTTCCCAAGTTCTTTTTCTCAGAACTGCTGCTATCTCTGATAGATCTCAGATCAGCAAGGTGACCAGGTACTCATCTTAAACTTGAGCTTTTCTTTCACATGCCTGCCTCTAATGCCTTAAGATTTTTATATATTTTTATATATTTATAGATTTTAATATAGCTGTATAATTTCTCACACTTAAGGTAGCAGTTTATAGTTACCAAAACCTTTCTTATGGTTTGTACCACATTCTTGAAATTCTATTTAATGTTCTTTTCAAGGACAAATATTTTAGTAAGGACATCTTGTTTGGGACACATTAACTTGGAAAATATGCTATTGTCCAACATGAGAGAAGGCCCAAAATCCTTGCAGAAGCTCCACAGGGACGGACAATTTTCGAGTTGTATGTATCCATTAGATACAGTAATTAAGTAGTGTTATAAATTTGTAAAAACCTCATACTGTGTTGTGCACCTATATATTTAGCTGGACCTGAAAGAGCTTCCATTAAAGGACCTGCTCTCTATTTTGTCTACACTCATATTGCCCCAAAAATTCTTTCTTCCATTTCAGGCAACCCCCTTAATCACATTTACTAGAAGAGAAACCTATTTGGTTTTTTATTCACCACCATCCTCATTGTTGCTATTATTCTTGAGTTTTTAAACCAGTGTCAATGTCCAGGAAGCAGGATTAATCAGATTCTATTTCAAAGTATAGCCAAAACACGAAAATTATCTTTAAATTAACAACAGAGAGTTTGACTTCTTCAGTGGACATCTCCAGTTCTGATATGCCTGCAAAGTCTTGAATAGAATGTAAAATATTTTTATGTTATTGCAATATTACACATGCTATCAATAATGGGAATATTTTTCCTTCCTCTGTTGCTGCCAGATGTTCTGTGAGCAATCAGTGCCTGGTACACTTGGCTTTTGCAGTTTGCAGAATCAACAGAAGTTCTAGTTTTCTGGCTTACTTTGGTGTTTGAGAGCAAAAGTACATTCTCAAAGAGTCTTCATTTTATCATTTTCAAGTACTGTGTCTAGGCTTTATCTATTCTTTAATCCCTAGCACACAGCACACTATAGATATTTTGTCGAGCCTATTCAGTGCATAGTTTAAACCAGTCATGAGCAGTTTCTGACAAAGTGCAGTGTCAGGACACATAATGCATTTTTGTTTTTGTCTTTTGTGCTACCATCTAATAGCAACAGCCTGATTTTCTAAAGTTGTACTGTCACTTTTGGCTGACTGCTTAAATGAGCTGCTCAGCTATTTAAATGAATCTTCATGAGCTCTCTAAAGGATTTTCAGACATTTTCCAGGAGGAAAATGCCTCCTAGCCATTCAAATGCTCTTGATGCTCTATTGGTTTTCCTTTGTGCCTCTCCTCAAAATTTTTGCTTTATCCACTAACTTACTGTTGGTGTAATTCTATTTAGGACATTCAGAAGTGCCAGAATGCCGCATAAACATATCTTCAATATCCTTTTCCTCTTTTTCAAATATTTCTCCTCCTTGGTTTTGATGTTATTCCCTTCAGAAATTATTTTCAATTCACTTGGCTTTCCTCTTTTCTCTAAAAATCTTGCCTCAAGCCTTCTATTCCTATCATTCAGTGCAGACATATGAATAGAAAGAGATGGGCAATGGTATGATACAGACTTCTAACACTTATAAATAAAGAAGAAAATATTAATGGCTATAACTATGTGATTTCACGAGTTTGTGTATGTACTACAGCTTAATTAACTTCTCCTACCACTCCTTCCAGTTTAACAAAATGCAACATATAGCACAGAGTTACACAGAATCCGAGAACGGTCAAGGCTGGAAGATGCCTCTGGAGATCATCTAGTCCAAACCTGCAGTTCAAAGCAGGGTCAGCCACCGCTCAGGGCATTATCCAAACTTATTTTTAAAATCTCCAAGGATGGACACTCCACAGTGTCTCTGGGCAGGTTCTTCCAGTGTCTGACCCTTCTTACAATAGAAATATTTTTCCTCATTTTAAATAGAATTTGCTTTATTTTGGTTTTTTGTCCATTGTATCCTATCCTGTTCACTAGAAATCACTGAAATGAGCCATCTCATTTAACTCCTGCTATCAGGTATTTCTACACATAGATTGCCTTGAGTCTTCTTTTCTTCTGCTCTCTCAGCCTCTCTTTGCATGAAAGTTGCTCCAATGTGTTAGTTGTTTTGGGGCTGTTCAGCAGTCTCAGAAAACTCCTGGATCATGTGTGCCGTACTGTGCTATCCCTGCCATAGGTATTGAAGAGAGTAAAGTCTGTTAATGTAAGGCTTCTTTCTATTTCTGAAGAAAGCCTCTTTATTTTTAGTTCTTGATTGTGTGATCTGGGACAGATATCCATCATGATGTTGCCAGTGTTGGTTTGCTGTCTAATCCTAATGCATAAAGTTTCAGCTCCCTCATCATTCATCCCAAAGCACAGCTCCATTCATTCCCACTGCTCTCTTACATAAAGGGCAGTTACCTCTCTTCACCTTCCTGGATGATACCCATCCAGAGAAGTGCTATCCCAATATGCCTCTGTGATCCCAGTGAGATTGTATTCCAGCAACAGAACACACACTTCTCCATGTATAATCATTTTTGGGATTAATATGCAGTATTCTTTTTCAATACTGTTATAATTCAATGTAGATTAAAATTGGTAAGTATTTTCTCCTTTTCCTATAAACCCCAAGATTTTCTTGATGCTCCTCTCTCTCTCCTCTAGAATAGATACAGGCTCTCCCATCTTCCAACTCCCAACTCACATATAGCATCTGTGCTTATTCACTCCATTTATCAGGATCCTATAAACTATCCATTAGAGTCTGTCCAGAAGAACCGACACAATAACAAAGCAGATTGATTCTGTATGGGATTATTTTGTCTTTCATCGCTTCACTAAGTTTCTTAGTGACTTGATAGAAAATGATCCAATATTTTATAACAGCAATGATAAAACATGCCAGTTTTCCATAATATGCAATAATACTGCTTCATCGTTATTACTGTTTTTTATGTTATTATGACCATTTTTGCAATACCATGAGCCTGGATTGCTTCATCTGATCTAAGGCAGCTAAACAAAATGCCTAAATTACTATTTTAGCTGTCTGAGCTAGTTTATCTGATATTATTGCTTTATGGTGGCATACAGCAATATTAAATTCTGGTAAGAGGACAACGCTGATCTTAGATGCTCTGAATTGTTCTCTAGGGAAACCTATATCTCTCTCTAGTAAAAAAAAATATATGCAGATAGCCTAGAAGTCTCTACAAAAGCAGAGAGAATGGTATTGTTAGTCTGACAAAGATGAACAGTGTGATAAATCCATTGCTTTGTACATACACTGTACTAGTCAGGTCTGAAACCCCTCAAAACTAAAAAACTAAAATTTCTCTGCACTTCACAGATGTGTTTTCCTGCAATTTCATCACAAACATGTTCTAAACAACATGGACATTAGTGTGGTTTTCCTTTTCTGGAATCACATCCTTTAAGTTATCACTGGAGAAAGCCACATGAAGATTTTAAAGCTTCTTCTTCAAATTGTTTTCTGAGTGTCTCCTTTAAAGAGCTATAGCTTTGATACTTGTAATACTGATTCTATTTCAGATATTTCAGTTGGCAGCTTATTGTTACTTCTATTCCCTGAGAAGACATAGACTGGTATTAATCCTGAAGTTTCTTCTTTCAGGATTCAAAGAAGTTAAATATCCAACATCACAGAAGCATCTAAAAATTTAACCCAAATTCTTTTGGGTGTCAGAATCACATATTAGAATAATGGTGCTAAAAAATTTGTGGGAATTAATGCATATACCTCTTGGACTGTGGTGTATTTGATTTTAAGTGAACTAGAAAAGAAATGTTGATTCTAACCGAAACAGACATGATAATCTACTGACATGCATTCTTTTGAAAATACTGGCCCTTGGCAGGTATAGAGGTTGACTGATTATCGAATTTGGCCTTAGGATATCCATCCTAGGCAGGGAGTTTGCAACTAAACCAGACATCAGGTTTGTTTTCAATAAACAGGACAGGTGAGACAGGTCACTCTTTGGTCCTGGACAACATAATTGCATCCCACAGGACAGCAAAGATTCTGGCTATTTCCCTCTCCCCATGAGGAATCTAGAGGCTATGCTCCTCTTATTAGCTGTTTTTTAGACTTTGTCCAGTACTTTGCCAGGATCCTCTATTGTCTCATTGTGTACAGTCATGAAAATAGAAAGAGATTGGTAATGGTACAACACAGACTCTGGTTATCTACAAACAGGGAAAATATATTCCATCAGAAATATTATAGTCTCCTTAGTGCCCAGAACAATGAAGCAGCTTGCCTTTCTTTCTCTTTTCTCACTTCACTCTTCATTTTTTTTTTTAGTAGAATATGTCACTGCTTCACTGTCCTGTTTATCTGGGAAAGAGAACATAGAAAAGCCACACCTGTTTCTTCAACATTCATATGGATCCTCTTCATCTTCTCACCTACTAGCCAATTCCTATGGCATCTTGCCACATCAACTACCTCTCCCATACCAAGTCTCAGGCTGAAACCTGAGCTGCACTGAAGACAACCTTGCAGGTTCCTTCTGCATGGTGCTATGGCTTTCACTGACCTGGCAACAAATGTATTTCTCAGTCATGAACTGGAATTGATCAAATCAAAAAGAACCCTGATCTTCATTCTGTCCTTTGGTGGCTACTTTTCAGCTAGATCAGTTCCCCAAACTGGATTACACTATAAGGTGCTCTACTAGCAGAGAAAAATACAATGACACAGATTTCTGGTTTTTTTTCTGAATAATTTTTGACCCAAGTAACCATCAAATTACAGTTTCATGTTTCTGCAAGTTTTTTTACCTCCCTCTGGTCTCTTCTGCAGCAACATTACTTCCTAGATGTGCTATGTGCTCTGTGGTTCTTCATTCTATGATTTTGTGTTTATTTCTCTTCTTAAATAAAGTTGTAGTATAACTTACACATGTAGGTGCAGATGCAACATAAATAGAAATGTAGAACAGTAGATCCACAGAACCATTGAATAATTAAGGTTGGAAAAAACTCCAAGATCATTGAGACCAACCTTTAACCCAACACCACCTTGTCAACTAAATCATAGCACTCAGCACCACATCCAGTAATTGCTTGAACACTTCCAGAGATGGTGACTCCACCACCTCCCTGGGCAGCCCATTTTAATGTCTGACCACTCTTTTAGTGAAGAAATTCTTCCTTTCTTCCTTCCCTTGTTAAACTTGAAGCCATTTCCTCTTGTTTTGGATAGTTTGGTTCGGAAAGGATCTTAAAGATAATGTAGTTCCAATCCCCCTGTCAAGGGCAGCACAACTTCCACTAGACCAGGTTGTTCAAAGCCCTGTATAACCTGGCCTTGAACACTTCCAGGGCTGGGGCATAGCCTAAATACATGTGTATTCATATATGTGATGCGAGAAACTACATTACATTCTGCCCAATTTGTTTTTATTCTTTGTCATTATCTTTAAAGTAGAGATTTTCTGATTGACTGTCACAGAGAAGATTAGTCATAAACTCAGAAGCCAAGAGAAACAAGATTTGCTGTTAAATTCATTACAGTTAGGCATCTCTTTGGCTGGATAAATGAGTGGGTGAAGCAACCAGTGAGAGAGCAGGTAAGGAGTAGCTGAAGGAAAATGAAGTAGGAGCAGCCCTTCAAAGGGACAAATGTGGGAAACATCTCATGGCTCATTTTCTTAGCTAGAATTGCTTCAGCTCAGTAAATTTCGTATCAGCACAATCTTTCTGAAAAAAAGAAAATACAAATGCTGTTAACACACAAAGCAATTGCATCTGTGTTAAATGCTGGGATAAACACAGGTGTAAATTCTAAATATGGGCATAATATTCCAGTGCTTTTAATTTAATCAGCTCTGAAAAAAATATTGTAAGCTTTTGCTGAGTTTTGTTAATTTTTCATCCCATAAAAATTAGTCCTTGAGTTCTCATTAGATAAAAAGGTTAATTTCATCTCCCATGGTTAGCAGATACTAATTAATGTTCCAAAGTCCTGCTGTACTTTTACCATAAAGTATCTGGTCAATGCTAGTTTCAGTAAATCCTGTCAGCTAATGTGTTAAAATTCACATAGTCCTCCCAAAAATGTGTGTTAGCTATCAAATGCTAGCTAATATCATGTATCACAAACATCAGAAAATTTTAATGGAAATATGAGTTACGAGCATTTACACTGGCATTATTTAATAACTATTTATTAGATATTAGAAAAAAATATGCTATGAATCTAACAGTCAGAAAAGTAATTGCCATAATGTGTGTTTCAAGAGATTTTAAAAAGTTGCTGAGCCTTAAAAGATAAGGATTTGTGGAGAGAACAGGAGACTGAGATATTCTGTGCTTTAACTTGTCAAAAAATTTT
>VWZD01013576.1:19130-34755 GCA_013396695.1 Sakesphorus luctuosus
AAAAGAAATAAAGGAAACACTCTTGTGTAAGAACAGTATCTACATTACATTAAAAGATCTAGGAAAAAAGTATCCTGCAATTAAAGTGCAGTATTTCTTGTTCTATATTTAAATATATGTCCAAAAACTCACTGACTACACACTTATAATTATGAGAGCTGTTTTTATGTATTGTTGCTCTAAGCTTGGATACCAGCCTGCAGAATAAATGTAAAAAAGGAAGGATAGCAGATAATTTGCTTCACTGAACAACTCACAAGAGTGATGGAATAGCATTAAGACAACTTTCCTAAGCAAAAGTTTATCTCATTAGTCACTTCCCATTTCAATACAATAGTAAATGGTGTGACCTGTTTGGAGGAGCAACTGCTTTGAATAGATTAGCTTTTCATCTGAATTTGGCTGCTTAACAGTTAAAATGAAGAAGCTTTCAATACTGATCTGCTTATGAGTGAAACAATGAGGATTACAGGGTGTTAGGGAGGTTGGACGTAGCCTAAGGATATAATCTCTGGTGAGGTCAAGGCTGGATGGCTTGGGGAAAAAAAGACATGTAAGCACTGTAAAGATCCATTTTTCCAGCTCAATAAAACAGGCCGGAATACGGGTTTTTGTTCCCTCTGTAAGGTAAAGTACAAGGAAAAAAAAGGGCTATACATTCTTTTCCTACATTTAAATTGCAAAATAAGTAGAAAGATAACTCCTGGTTTTTTTACATTTAGTCAGATCTCTAAACTGTTAAGCATGGACAATATAAGTGGCACATAATGAAATTTTTATACAAAAATTACCTTGCCCCTCTGATTTACCAAATAAGACTCCCAGATTTTACCTCAGACCTTTGTTCTATTCTGCCATAAAACAAGATTAGCTGTAACCTAGACATAGCTTGCTTTCTGGAGGAAGGAGATAGGATCACAGAATCAGCATTTCAGCAGTGTCCAGCTGTCACAAGTGGTCTTCCTTGCAGAATGGTCACAGCTGCTTTGAGGGGTAATCTCTATGTCCATTGAAATCTGAATTTCTTACTTTGAAAAGCAGATACATACATTCTGGTTTAGCAGAATTGCGTAGTCAGGAATACTGAAGTTTCACAACCTAGATGTGTCTAAAAATCAGAGTAGGTTTTTTTTTTTTTATTTCATAAAAGGCAGCTTTCTGAATAACAGGGAGCAACTGAGGGTTGAAGAATGCCTTTTGCGGCAAAAGCAGGCACAGCAAAGCTTTTCAATTTATGAAAATGTCCCATTTTCTACATCTTATGTCGGAGGGGTACTCACTTAAATGTGAGTGCTCTAAGTCATGAAGGGATAATAAATTGGCACAACATTTGAACTATATTTAATTTGAAATATTTTGAACATTTGAAACTCTTGAATATGGAAACACTTGCACTTTAGTACTGGGTTTCTTTTAAAAGAAATACTGTTCTTGTTATAACTAATCAAGTAATTGCCCTATTTATAATATTATCCTAATATCTGCAACTAGCAGCTGCCAGAGGAGGTGAACATCCAGTGCAAGCTTGTGTAGTAATTCTTTCCTTTTCAAATGTTTTTATCATGCAGTCTAAGTGATTCTTGCAAATTGAGGGCCACATTAAGTGGATAGTTGAAGTCACTTGCTGCTCATACTAATGACTTGCAATATCTGTGAAGTAATAAGATGTATTTTGAACATCTAGATATGTATCAGTGCAGAGCTTCTCTATGGGATAAACTGAAAGCTCCACACTCCACACTTTTAAGAAAGCCTATAAATATTACATAAATCCTTTAGAAATAGCCAACTATAATTAATTGGGCTGATAATGAGATCAAGTTTTCTAGACCTTTTCTCTATATTGTAGGGAACCGCAGGACTGTAGGATTGTAATAGAAACTACAAATACAGCTGCATTTCCTAAGACAAAGGTTACAATTTCCATTTTATAAATCTGTGTGTCTTCTTTTTGGAAAGAAAATACAAAAGTAGTGTGCAGACAGACATTTTTCACCTCACTACACCTTTCTGGACACAATCAGCAAGACCAGTTGCATAGTAATCCATTGTGTTGCTCATGTGCTTAAATTAAATGTGTATTTAGATGTTTTGCTGAGAGAGGCTTATGCCAATATACAATGCAAATAAGGGGGTGGAAGCAAATCCTTAGGGCCTCTGTCAAAATTAATAAGAGACTTGCCATTGATTCCCATAATCTTTGTATCAGGATCTTAGGTTTTAGCAAGTGGATCCTCAGGACCTGAGGGGGAAAATGAATGGAACACAACCCACCAGGGAGGTTTCTCTTCTCCTGGTACATATCCAAGATAAGGATATGAGTCAGTTACAGGTTTCAGCAATCAGCAATCAGCTCTGTCAAATTCAAGTCATATGCATTTGGGTGTTCTCTTCTGGCATTTCTCCTTCTTGGCCCCTATGGTTTAAAGTGACAAATACCCTATAAATAAGGCCAGTTGTGATAGCTAAGCCTAGTAATTACTGAGCATCTTCAAATACAATACATGCCTTAGTTAAATGGAAAAAATTTCCTTCTCATTGGTGTGGTTTTGAATAAGAAAATTGACATTTCCCTTATTTTTAAAAAATAAGTACATCCTTTGAGACTTTTAGTTTTCTGTCATGTCTGGAAACAGAGTGCCCTGTCACACTTGAGGATGACTCTTCATCATGAAAGTGCATTAGCCTAATGGCCATTTCATGAAGATAAATCATCTCAAACAACTAAACAAAATTTTCTTATTTAATCTCTTCAAAGTACTTGAATAGGCTGAAAATTTACTAAAGCAAGTATTTTAGCACTGCCATTGATAAGGATGGACCATATAAATAACGGCAAGTCTTCCAACTTTTATTTTCCTGTAAATGGCATTATCTCATTTCCAGAAATGGCACGTTTTTAATAAAAAATAAAAATAAAAATCATGATCTTGTTTTAAAGGATAATCTAATTTATTGTTAGTTGTTTGAATCATTCAAAGGGTCAAAGGCATCTTTTACATCAATTTGCAAAATCAAATTAATGTTTTGAAGGAGATATAAAAGTCAAGTTGATTGGGAGTACATTAAATTATATGTTAGTTAATGGTGTTAGAGAGGTAGTTTAAAAATAAATGGACCATAATGCCTTTTAATAAAGGAGCTACATGCATTTTTGTTCCCTGCTAAAAGCAGATGCCTATTTGGCACTGTTTTGAATCCCATTTGCCATGTATATTTTGAGTAACACTATGCTGAGTAATGTGTGCTATATGGTCTAGGTTCAGTAACCCCACTGTAAAATAATGAGTGTTTAAGAATAAAAAATACATTAGCTCTGAAATTGCATACTTGAGGGGCTCTGAACATATTCAAATAAACCACAAGAAAACAAAACAAAGCAGCTTTCACCCAGTATATTTGCTCAAAAGGGAAACTTGCTTATCTCAATTTGTATTTTGCTTTCCATCTAAGCTCTGAAAACTGGACAAAACACGAACTATTTACAGATGTTTTCTATAAATACCTTTTCTTTGAGACTGCTGCCAGAGGACCTTGCAAAAAACTCCAGTCTTGAGGGAGATTATGGCAGCTGGGATGCAGCCAATAGCAAGAAGATCTCTCACTAAGTAGTGTCTTCAGAAAAAGGTACAGTATTCATATTTTATGAAATATGTAACATGATTTACCCAAGGTTGTCAAAAGAGATGAATTTCAGCCAAATGCAAGGTAATAAATAGTAATATGTGCTGCATATAGTTGACTTATAACCCTTGGCATTTTGAAAGAAAATTCTTTTAAAGAATTCATTTTATACGTCATAAACTTTCTTATTGTTTTTTCTTGTTTTGACTGTCTTTGTCATCAGATTTCTCATGGAAAGTTATGTTTGGAAACTTTAAATGAAACAATATTTTCAAAAATACTTATATGGGTCTTTATTTTCATGATGTTCTAAGAATAAGAAAGTTAGCAGTGTAGAAAAATGGTCTGTTTCATTAAATCAGAACCTAGCGGGGGAAAAGGCAATAAGGTAATGTATATGTGAGGTTTTTTATTATTATTTATTTAATGGTTATAGAAAAGCCTTTTCCAGGGTTGAAAGTTATTTGTGTTCATGTCATATGTTGTTTTGAGGAACAGAATAGTTTAGGGGTTGTGTTATATTATTATTGTTGGTTTTGTTGATGTTATTACCATTATTATTATTAATCAATTTAGTGCTAGAATATACTAACATAAATATAAATTAATATATTAATACAGTGATAAATAATACTCAACAATAATATTCAATATACAATTATTCAATAATTTATCTTTAAAGTAAGTATAATTGAAAACATGTTTTAGTATATCAAGGATCCACTTTATACTGGCTTAAACTATATATATGCATTTATGAATCCTCAAACAGGAGTGAAACGCGCATCCTTTCTGCCACCCCATGCACATCCACTTAGCTGTGTAAAGCACTACCTGTCACCTCTTAAAATCACAACCTGGCAGGTTGGCATGCTGGTTGGTTATTGGCAGAGTGTGCTGCATACTGGTGGGTTTGTCGACCTGGAGAGAGCATGCTCATATTTTGGCACATATTCCAATTTTTCAAAAATCATCAGAACATTTTTCCATTGTAGCCTGCTGAAATACCTCACTGATCTCAATGATAGCTGATAGTGGACCTTACAAAGAGACTCAAAGCTCCATAAGCATGGTTTCCATTAACTCTGCCCCAGTCTCCACAGCTTGTCTTAATGAGTCTTGATGTCTTCTGGAATGGGAGACTTGTAAGGGAGTAGAAGCTGTCCTGTCTTTGAGGGGACCAAATCCTGGGGACCTGAACCCAGTATGCAAATGTGGTCTCACCAGTGCCGAGTACAGGGGGATGATCTCTGCCTTCGTCTTGCTGGCCACACTATTGCTGATATAAAATATATCTTACATAACATATATGTGGCATATATACAATTAGGGAGGACACATAGGTACACAAGAGTAGGATCTACAGAAGAATGGCAGTAAACAATTTTGGTTTTTACCTCTTAAGTTAATGTATACCAAGAGAGCTGATAACAGTGCAATGATCCATTTTTCTCGGGAGATACTTTCCCATTTCTTTCTATGCATATATCCTGAGGTTGTCTTTCTCATAACATCAAGGCAGGAACTGTAAATCTGAAGCCTTTGAGAAGGTGATCCATTCCCTTGAATTTTAGGGTTTAGTTAAAACAAGTTCAAATATTGTTGAATACAATTCAAAATGATGAGTACTTGGATAAAGTGGCCTGTCAGTAATTTTTGCGAACATTACTCAAATAACATCCAAGCAGATTTAACCTGTTTTTTTCATACTAAGCTATTACAGTCAAGGAACGCAGTAAGCACTTTTAGGGAGGGAGTCATCTGAACTATTTTCAATATCTGGCATTACAATAACCAAATTTCTAGAGTTCTTCCATGAACCATGAAGTAAGGACAAAAGACCAGTTCAGATGCAGAAGTTTGCCTTTCTCCCATGATGCCAACATATTAAGAAAAATATTGATCCACTTGAGACCATTTTTTGTAATAGAGAAAACTATAATAAGGTGTTTTAAACAAGTCGAGTGATGTAAGCGCAATCTTAAAAAACGGGGAGAATACCTGGTTTTGAAAATGTAAGTAATGAAATAAGTTGGAAAGATCTATAGGAACTCCTGTAGTTAAGCAAGAACAGGTGCCCAAAGCAGTCCTCAGACATGCTGATAGTCCTAAACCCTGAGTTTTCCATTTTTGCACTTACATGCACACTATAGTGGAAGAAACAAAAGCCTTCCAACATGTTAGAGAACTGTTCTATTTCTGCTTTTTGAAAATATGCATTCTGATAAATGTCTGTTGGAAGAAAATGGACACTAAAATAAAACAGTACAATATGCAGATATAGGCAACACAATAGTTTTCTTAAAATATTGCATGCATTAAACATATGGACAAAGTTCAACTCACAGTATTTGCATGTAGGAAAATAGAACTTAATTGCAGAGGTGAATGTTCTTATTATTTAAAGCATTGCTTTGGCACTGAAGAGGATATGCAACTTCATCCAACAATTACAGGAAAAAGATTGCAACTTTTGATTCAGATTGGGTGAGCTAGTGAGAACTCCAGAAAATGTAGGAAACTTCTAGAAAATAGTTTTTATCTAGTTAAATAATTCATGAGAAATTCAGTTATTCTGAAATATTTTGTAGAAGTCTTCTGAGAAACGACGTAAATGCTCTCACCTTAGATGTGGAGAGTTTCACAAGTTTTGCTATAGGTATACTGGAAACTAGGAGCTGGGATTTATGGTGGAATGTACTCCCAGATTTAAGTAAGTGAAATTACATTTTTTTTTCTTAATTTCAAACAAAAATTATTTTCAACAACAAGCATATATTTTGGTTTATTGCATGGTATTTTCTTACCTGCTGCACAATCTTGATTGGAGTTTGTTTTGTGAATTGGGATGTATTTAACATCTCTCACTGCACTCAGGAGAGCCCCAGCAGCTCTCATCTGTCCTTCTGGGGCACCAAAGCCAGGAAGGCCCAGACAGAACTGGAAAATGTCTTCTGAAAGATAGGGGACTGTGCAAAACTGTTTTTTTCTATGGCCAGAATGTGATGGCTCTCAGAAGTCATCTGGGCTAACAAAGTTTGATCTCTACCATAAAGTTTCTGCGCAGAGTTATTTCAGAGCTGACTGACACTGTAAGTATAGTCATATAATTTTGTCCAAGTGGAAGCATGTTTCTTTTGAAAAGCTGTTACTGATTTTAAAAACTAGTGCAAGTGCTTTCTATAACAGAGAATTTGAAACATTTTTCATCTAACTTTATTTCCATATGAGTTATTTTTCCTCATCGAGGGGAACGAAAAAATGTGGATTTTGTTCTTTTTAGCAATTCTAATATTTAAATTATGTTAGCAAATTTAGCAGAATACAAATTACTGTTGATTCTAATATCAATTTAATATCAATATTAGGAAAGTTCTTAAAAAGTCATCAAGGATAACATAAAAAGGATTATTATTTTTCCTAATGTTTCAACCACAAACTCTGTCCTGGCCCCTCTGATCTATAGCAAAAGTACAGAAAAAACAATTTTAAAACTTCTGGATTATGTATTTATTTATATAAAAGTGCATATATATAAATATATAATGAATGCATACAAGTATAATAATATTTTGAAATTCTCTATATGTTTAATATATGTATGTTACACACAGAGAGATATTTACATACACAAACGTATGTGCAAATCAATATATATACACATATATCCAACTTGAGTCTGGTATAAAGGGTGGAAACCACTAACCTGAGCTTAGCAGATGATATCAGGTAGATATTCTACCACTATTTTTTTTAAATGGTCTGTTGCAAGCACATAATCTGATACGCAAGAGAAGACAGTAATTTACCAGAAACATTTCTTGACTGATGGGTAAGAGCTTCTGCTCTAAAATCAAATATTTGTGAAAGGTTACATTATGTAGCTTTTCTAAAAAAAAACCAAAAACATCCTAGTGATACTTTCTTAAAACAAAAATCTTACTAGTGACTCCATTTACCTAAATTAAATACCACTTTCATTTTGTGAAACTCTTAAAACAGAAGATTTACAAGGACAAGATAAGAGGACTGGAAGATGTTCTTTGATTCATTCATTTGAAGGGAAGGGCATTTGGAAATGGCATTGGCACAGAATGACATTTGGAATAATGGCCTATGATTCTGTTGGCACTTTTAGTGTTAAGCAAGTGATCTGCAAGGTAAAGTGGATTCACAGTTAGAGTTAGCACCAGTGCACAGGTCGCCTGTAAAAATAGAAGATTCCATTATTCTTCAGGCTCCCCAGAGGGAGCAAGGTCTCCAGCATCATTACCAGGACTAAATCTGACTTTTCTACCTCCCCTAATTTCCTCCTAGTAATTATAGGTCAAGCGCTCTTTTGTAAAATATAAAACCTTTGTTCTTATCAAAAATGAATAGCTGAGAAAAAATGTTATAGAGTCCTAGGAAAAAAAATTCAATTAGAAAACCAACCTAATTTGGTATGACCAAAGACTGTCAGGCATACTGACAGTGTTCTATTATGCAGTCATTTGGGTTCTTTCAAATTAGTTATGTTAATGTCCTGTGAGTGAATGTAACACTTGGATGGGACAAGATTTCTGCAATTAATTTCTGCAGTCAGTAGAGAGACAAGCAAATTTATTTTCCCCCTCTCTGGGAATTGGTAGTGGAGGGTATGAGGTAGAGAAAGTGCATTTAGGAACAGAGTACAAGCTAAACACAAGCCCTAAATAAAGCAGAAACAATGGGAGCCAATGCCTCCTCATTCATTCAATTGACAATGTTTTGCAGCTTAAACCTGTTTTATTAATTATGTTTGACATTTCCTTAATTAGTTTCATTTACACCAAATCAATCCCTACTGCTGTATGGCATCATTTATCATTTTGAAAAATTTGCATACTGAGTGCTAACTTTTTCTACTTAATTATACATTAAAAGTGTCAGGCGTGCTTGCTGCCTGGCATTATCTGCGCCAGAAAGGTTTGTGGCTGGACTGCGATGGTATTAATCATTAGGAGCCCCCAAGTACTGCTGGGTAATATCTGGGGAGTAGAGTGGCTCTCATTTTAATGCTGGAGAGCAGAAGTGCTTCTGTAAAATGACCCAAAGCAAAAACAAAATAAATGACCTAAAACATCCAGTCTACTGTAATGCTTCTCTCATTCAGTGGAAATATTGTCTGCAAAAAATTATAAAATATTTACTCTTAACTGTTAGCCCCGTGGATGCTGAAATTGTAAAGGCAGCTTCTCAGGATGGGTGATGTTTTGTCTCAATAGGAAATGTGATATTTCAGTTAAATGTATATTGATGTCTTAGTAGTAGATCAACGAAAGTATGTATGTATCCGCTTGTACTGATTTTTACTATTTAGGTGGGGTTTTTTCATTATAAAGTATTTAAGTTAAACACAACCAAGAATCAACATCTCCCTTCATAAACCCCATAATTTACATGAAATCTCTTAAGTAGTAATCCACAATTTCTTAAACAAAGAGGTTATGCCACATTCTCTACGTTGTTAGGAATGAGTGTGTCTCCAGCCACAGGTCATTCCTGAACAGAGAAATAGAAGGATGGAGTGCACACAGCACTGCTGATCTATCTGTAAGTACCTGTAATTCAGTGAGATATTTTAGTAACAAATTAACTGTGAGTCTGGCAATTCATAGATGCACTTTCATATTCAGAGCAACAGCTCTTTTTGAACAGCTTCAGCTACTTATCAACTGTAGCTTTCAGAAATGTTCTTTCTCCCCCAACAGTTGTGCTTATCATTTGACTCCTTCTTGAAACCATTCATTTCAGGAAAATTTGAATTCATTACATTTATCACATGTTCTCTCTTCTTCCATATACCTAGGTAGGACCTGGGCCAAAAATAATATTTTTTGTCAGCCCAAGTTTTTCAATGGTCAGTTTAATTCCTGCCCTTGACAAGAATAGCTTGGTGATATCCCACCAGAGCAAATGCAAAGACTTAAGAGCTGCAGTAACTGTTAATCAATATTTGTAAAGCCGTGTTAGATATCCTGTTTTTCAAGATTCTTAACTGTGCTAGAGATTTTAGTGGTATTACAGAGGCCACTGTGATTTACAAAATTACCTAAGCACACTTCCATATCCATATCCAACTGTGGCCAAAAATGGAATTTTCCATGAGAAGCCTCAGAAATGCACAAGTGTATCTTCTATCATCTAGCAAACACAGATTCAGACTCACTCTATATCTGTCCATCACAGGATTCATTCCCCTTTCTGCTTTCCTTTTTTTCTCATCACCCCTGAACAGAATCAGCCTAAACTGGAGAGTCAATTCGTAGCTCAGTGTTAACAAGAGATGAAAAGGTTAAGCCTCAGCCAGTATGAGACATCACCACTGAGTGAGGCTGCTTTGGATTTCTGACCATTCTCAATTTTTCATTACTGCAGTTAAACAGGTTTTTTGCAGGGGCTGTGATATCAATGAAGAGACTGGCATTACTCTGCCCGGCAGTAAACCATGCACTGTGCAGGTCTATCACTCACCCAAATAAGCAAAACTTTGCTTCTGTTCTTATCTCATTTGTTTTTGTTCTGTTTTTTCTCTCTAGCACATACATATGCACACATGTCTGTAACAGTGTTTTTGGACACTCCCAGGCACATCTGCTTTCCTCATGCCTGCCATTCCTGGATGCCAAGGGCATGAAAGGTCATGAAAAGACATCTAATTTTAAACATGCTACATCTGTTTCATATGTGAAGAGATAGAGGTAAAGGAAAGACTTATTCATGAACCAACATTGTAAGGAAAAACAATGACTTTCTGCAGAGGACCTTGGAAGTTACCAGTTCTCATAATCCAGTGCCTGCTCAGTGAATTAGGGAGGAGGAGCAGAGGCAGAGCTGTTTAGAAGACTAGAAGGAGAAACACACAGTTATCGTGGTCTCACATGGCCACAAGAATAATTTTTTTCTTTGCCTCCCATGCAGCCCAGATTCATATCTTGTCGGGCTGGAGAAGGATGATGAAGCATGTGACTTTTTGTGTGCTCTGTGTGATTTTGTCCTCTGCAAGACAACATCAAAGTGCCATGTTAAAGTCATATGATCCCTGTAAATTCTGTGCCTCTGTACACTGTAGTTCCTAAAGACACTAGAATGGACATATCCTGTGGTGATTAGAGTCATGGATGCATGCAGTAATTTAATTTGTGAGGGGTCTTTGTAGGTCATCTGGTCTAATTCCCTGGTCAAACAAGGCCAAACTCCGAAGATAAATGGGCTTGCTCAGGACCCCATTCAGTCCAGCTTTGGATACCTCTAAGGATGTGGATCATAGTGCCCTCTTTGTGTAATGTCCAGTGTGTCTTCTCAGGGGGATCAGTCATCCCTTGAGGAAGTCTTGAGTCCTTTTGACTTCATGCAATTCTCATCACTTTCAGCTGAAGCCAAATAAAACAACTAGGCATATGTCTACCCCTGTTGCACACTTCAGAAACTGTGTACAAACTGGACAAAAGCCAATGACATTATCTGACATACTGATGATGAGAGTACATAATGTGCTTGTTAGTCTTTCACATCTCAGTCATGATTATAACTGTGATAGATGCCTCCACCACAAACCTAACAATCACCAGTGAACTGTACATGACTCATGTGGCCAGTTTCCGGAGAGTGGTGCTCACCATTTCCGGACGCTTCCTAAAGGATGTCCAGGTCTGCTGCAAAGGAAGAGCATCACATCTTCTAGGATTATTAGCAAGTCTGCTGCTCTTGAACTCATTTTAGGTAATAGAAAATAGCTCAATGGACTTCAAAATGCAGTGGAGGAACATGGAATGAGCTTCATGATTTGATCTGACAGGGACTACACTTTAATAGCAATACAAATGGTTATCTGATATTTCACTTATAATTATGGGTGTTTTGGCATAGACAATATCTTACTCCTATAGAGTAAGGGTTAAAAAAGTATCTGCTTTGTATGCTATATACCAATCAGGCCTGCATTCCTGTCAGCACCCAAACTTACTGTGTTTAATATTCAAGTTCATTTTCAAATACTTGCCATTAACATAATATATGTCATTTTGCAAGCCTGGTCAGAGAGATCTGTAACTAAATAATTTTCAAGTTTCCTTCATATCCCATGCATTATATGCAGTGTGAAATTATTTCCCCACTCTGTTCTTCGTGCAACAGTAATGCACAATATACATGATTTTGTTGTAAAATGTATTACAGACTTCAGAAGTTATTATGTGTGTATGCACAGTCATAATAACTAATCCTAAACGACCATTTAATTGTCTATTTTAAGTTATACTTGATACACCATTACTAGGTAAGCATTCAAAAATTGCAAGACAAGAAATGTATAAATGCTAAAATGATTTTTGATAAAAACCTTATCTTTATTTCTTATGATACTGCAGTATAATGCTTCTTAATCCAAATCCTCTTGTTCGTATACTCACTGCATGTCAAAATTGTGAGAAGCATAAATATAAGAGAACCTAAGAATTTGAGCCATGTCTAATTCACAAGTATTTTTTACACAACAATTTCTAATAAAATTTAACTAGAAAATCAAAGATAGAGGATCTGAGAAATTCTTGCAACAAAATTATGAGTCACTCAACCATGTATGTGGTGGATTAGAACCTCTAAACTCAGATGGATTTGTCAAATTGTTCAGGAGGTTCACAGAACCCTTTTCAGCATGTGTAGCCACTGTTCCAAGCAGTATACTGTACCAGCATACACAGGTAGCTGTGTATGAAAATCTGGCAAAAAAGAAGCTATTTTTACAAAATTACCTTCGAGATGTAATAATTTCTAAACTAAAAAGTCAAGGTAGGTAACTGGTAATGCTATAGTATGTAAATACATAAAATTGAACCAATCTCACACTCCAAATAAAAAACTCTAGTTTATAAAATTATACCTAGATGAAAATGTCTCTAGAATATAAAGTTTATACCAATACTGATTTTGAACTTCTGTTAAACTTCTGAGATAGGAAACAGAATTTCACATATTAAAAATCCAAATTCCACTACAGAAAATACCATAATAAAGTATTAATTGCTAAAGCCACTTAAAAATTTGCAGTCAACAGAGATTAAGATTTTAAATTTCTGAATGTCCAACTTTCAAAAATGGTTAAGTATATTTGCTCATTTATACTTATATCAGCTCACCACATTTTTATAGTTTGAGGGGTTTTATCATAATAAGATTGAAATTAATTCAAGATACAACTGCAAGCTTTAAATAATATAAAAGTGGGTATTTTTGATTACACTGGCACAGGAATAACCACAGCAGCCTAACATTCAGTGTATGCTACTTCAGGCATAGACTTTACTGATCTCAGGCACAGTGTAAAGCAAAATATAATGAAATTCTATTCATAATAACATGCACACACAGTGGTTTTCAAATTAAAATATGGTCATGGATCCAAATCCTACTACATACTTAAGCTCTAGATTAATTTGAAGAATTTCAGTAATTCCACTGTACTGTTACACAGGTAACATAAAAGCATGTTGTATTATTTACTCATACTCATGATTTACATGTATGAGTAGAACCACTCACAATGTTAAACCTTCACAAGATCAGTCTCTAAAATTCTTTAAATACATTAAACCATTTGTCCCCACTGAGCATTAAATCTCTAGTCAGTTGGGTATTTTTTAATGAATATATTTTTGAGTTTTGTCATTTTTTGATTGACTCAATTAACAGAAGGTCACCTCCCCGACTTTTACATACCAGTATGTTCAAAAGATGTCCAGAGAAATAATCTTGCAAGATGTTTCTAAAAAACCCTCCAGATTTGAATAAGCATAAGAATTTTGACAAAAAATTATTTTCTTCAGAATTATATAAGCAAGTGCTCTTCCTAATTTTCCAGGAAAAAACATCTCAAAAAAAAGCTAGTCCTGATTGCAGATATCTCAAAAAAAAAGCTAGTCCTGATTGTAGATATATGTCAGTTACTCACATAATACTTTATATTTTCTTTTTGTGCAACTTTTGTCTCTATAAATCAATGCTATCTCAAAGAAAAATCAATTCATAAATATTTTGAAACAAGTTTAGCAAGCATGTCTCTCAGATCTCCTCTGCATTCTTCCCATACTATTTAAGTAACTATTTCCACGTTCTCTTAAAAATTAAATAACACAAAATACAAGTTAATGCTTTTCAACATCTATTTGAAGTGTTCAGTGCCTATAATTTTTTCCTTTTAGTAGTTTTCTTATAACTACTATTTATTCAGAAGTGAATTGTTTCTTAAGTACCTTCTGTTTTATTTTCTGGCAGTGTTTGTACATCTTTGGATGCATACTTTGTCAAACACTAAGTGTGACAGGTATTTCTCAGTGCAATCAAGTAATATATTGAACCAGCTTCTCAGAGCTCTACAGTCATCACCACTTTGCATTTTAATAACAAAACTTTGTATATTTCTACTTATTTTATGTGCTGTCCATCAATACAGCAACAAACTCATGGATACCCTATATAAAAAATATTATGTCAAAGTGTTGAAAGGATACTTGTGGCAGAGATAGGAATTCTTCTGAAAAAAAAGCGCAGGCATCTGTCTTTCCTTCCAGTGTTATAAATCCCCTGCAAAGGTAAGCGTCCTTCTATAGTCCCTGGCAAAGCACTTTAGGGAAGCTGAACATCCTCCATGACTCAGAAGGTTTTTGACTGTGCAGTATCAGAGAGGGAGACGGTGGCAGTGAATGGGCAGGCAGTTCAGGAGACACCTTTGCAGAAGATGTAAGCTAGGTATGTTCAAGATTGGCAAGATATCTGTTAAGCACCAGGATAAAACATCACACCTTTTAGATACAACAAGCGAAAATACAGTTCAGGTAAAGAAATAAAAAATATGAAGGACAAAGCTGCCAAAATACAATAGTTTTTTTATGGAGGGTTAAGGAGAACAGTGAGAATTTCCAGGTCTGTAAAACACAAACAGTCGTGCTTTCTAAAAGCATATATCTCCAAAGGCAGGACTGACCTCAGGCTGGCTGCTATAATTTTCTCTGCTTTAGGAGAGTAATCCTTTATCTGGCTTTCATGCAGTTGTCTTGCCAAGAAAAGTAGCAATATGAAATGTAGAAAATAAATATTTTACCAAAGTTATTTTTGCCTAACTTGTTGGTTTAAAAGAAACAAACAAAGATAATACAAAAACTATATATAGCCTATTGAATAAGGTTTTTCTTTATTCAAGGTAGGGGAGAAATTAAAGGAATTTTAAGTACTGCCTAAGAAATAACACTTCACAAAAATAAAAGAGCCAAATTCAGTTTCCTTTGCTGAAATGAGTTCTCCTACTGACAACGGAATTACTTAGGGATGAAATTTTTATACTGTGCAAAGTAAAGATACAAAGTTTAAGTGCCAAATATTCTCCTCTTCAGTTTTCAAAACAAGGGCAAGTGAACCTCCATGTGAGGGTAGAATTCAGCCTCTTAAAACAGATAATGACTTTTGCAGATTAAGATCCATGACGGAAGGGAGTAACACTGGAAATACAAAAGGAAAAAGGGAAAACAGAAAACAAACCCCAAAAAGTTCAAAGGAATTTCCCTCTGCATTTAGAGGAGTACTTGAAGTCATTTTGGTTTAGATTTCTACCATTAAAATTTTTGCAATTAATCAAATGTAGTTAGATCAGTAATATTGCTCTCAAGTAGGTGAAATTATGGTTTATTAGCTTATTTTGAGACTGGACAGTTAAAAGAAAGTTATTAAGTCTGTATTTGTACACTTCAGCAAAGGGACAGGTTTTGCAAGGTGATCTCACTGTTTTGCTTTTAGCAACAAGCTCAGCCAGGTCTGGGTAATTAACTGACCTAATAACTCTGCATGATATTTTGCTTATGTGTAAGCCATTGTGTGGTTTCCCGCCTGTTCATAAAGAGAGTTAACTCAATGTTTTAAACTCTCAACATGTACAAAGATTTCACGCTTAAGAAAGATCCAGATCCACCAGCAAAAAAACCCCAAATAA
>VWZD01013577.1:6956-17708 GCA_013396695.1 Sakesphorus luctuosus
TTTTTTTACTTTTCAAGTGGTAAAAGTAGAAATCAGAGCTCTGAATATGCCCTTCTAGAGCATTTGGCCAAATTCTGATAAAACCCACCCTTTTGCTGATGTCTACATTAAGTGTTCTTTCTGAATGTCTCCCTTAAAAGTTTGTTCTGTGTAAACTCTGGACACTGTAACCTTTATAATGCCCCTTCTCTCCTAAGTATTTTCACAATGGAGAACTAGTAGTCTGGTGTTGCTCTGAATTCAGAGCTTTATTTTCATTTAAAATTCCTAGAAAGCAGACTGACATTGTGTTTACTATCCCATTAGCTATTTACATGCCCAGTTAGGCAAGAAATATATCTGTGCCACTTCTGCAATGACTTACCCATCTTTTGATTACTCCATTCATAGAAATATAAATATAGTGGGCAAAATGAGGATATGTTTTCAGAACCAATAGAATACAGAACAGTGTTTTGTATCCCTCCCTAAATATTGTGTAAGATCAGATGTGTATCACATTTTACAGAAATACAGATTCTGACCCACCCACTCTTCAAGTGAACGTCTCAAAACCATTGGGATACTGTGCCAAAAATAGAAGTGTTTGTAGCAGCTGTTGAACTGTATGAGTTGGAGAGCCTGTTGGGAAAAGCACACAACAGTTAGAGAGACAAGAATCGGAGCAGCTGAGACAGACAGCTAGAACAGTCTGAGAGTCCTGGGGTGTGTGGAGAGGCAAAATCATTGGATACTTTACAAAGGGCAAATTATGAGACATCCATGAATAGAAATCTATGCTGTTAAAATTATTAGGACCAATTGCAGAGTAAAGTGCTGTTTAACATGAACCAGCTGCTGCTGCTTCTCCTGCTGCACAACAGGATACATTCTGGGACCATCAAATCTCCTCTCAGTCAAGTTATTCCCATCAATATCTCCATTCTGCTGAACTGCTTTAGGATTTATTTTTCTTTTCAAAACCTTTCTGAGACCCCATCATTTGATTTCTCTATGTCTTCTTTTGCTGTAGCTCCTTCCTTTGTTTCATTCTTTATAGAAGTCAACTTTACAGATGTTGTTCATCTTATCACCTACTATGAGTGATTTAGGGTATATAATTCATTTTAAGCAGTGAACTAGGCCCTAAAAAAATCCTAAGTATATTTCTTTGGTAATACATCATTAATCAGCTACAATTTAGAGGCCTTACATGTTGAAAAAATTATGTGGTCGATACAGCATTAGAAAATCAGATGGCAAAGAAGAAATTGGAAATAGAGCAGGTGGACAATGAATGATATAAAAATTAAATAAGGTTTGAAGGATCTTAGGGTCTAACTGTAAATTTAAAGAGGGAAATATCTATTAAGTTAATTTTATACTTTTCATATTATATTACCTAATTTTATTTAGTTAGTTAGTTATTTCAGCTTTGCTCTCTCAAATAAGTTTGGTTGGTGGTTAGTTGTTTGTTTGTTTATTTTTTTTCCCTTGGCTTGTAGTGTGGAATATTGAAAATAATTATTCTTACTGAAACACCATCACAAAATATTAATCTCTTGTTACAATTCAGTTTCAGGACACACTATAATCTTAGAGTGTTCTTCTGTTTAAGTAACTTTATCAAGTATTATTCCACTTTGATGTTTATCAATGAACACAAGGCATTAGAAAGAAACTCCTCTCTTAGAAATTTACTTAACCTCTGTACCTCTAATTTCTCCAGAGGAAAATATATACTACCCAACTTTTCCCACATAGCTTACACTTACTGTACATTGACCTGAATAATGCATTATAGCAGATGATAGATTGGTCATGGAGCTTTGTTTACATTACATTTGAAGCTATTCAACTGTAAAATCAGATTAAGAGAGAGTGAAGTTGATTTCTTTACATGATTTAGTTGGCTTTTCTTTTTCTAACAACAAGGTCCATATCACAACACATATATTAGCTTCTACTTCTGGAAAGAGAAATGGATTAGCCACCAAATGAAAATGGACAGATTTGAATTCTGAAAATAAACACTCAAACAAAAATCCCACACCTAAAACCCAACACAAAACGTAAGGACAACCCCTTGCCTTGAATCTAAATGTCAAAGCTGTTCTCCAAAAAATGGAATCATAGAAATATATTTTGGAACACAAAGTAAAAAAAAAAATAGCAGTAATAAAGGCACCCTAAACCAGCGTCTCTAGAGCTTATTCTTAGCGGTGAATTTTTTTTTTCTTTTTGAGAAGTTCAAAATTTTCTCTTGCCTCTCCTGTCTTTGCAGCAGCTCGGTAAAAGTTTCTTAAAGGAATAATTATTCTCAGACAAGAGTCAGAAGCACTGCAAAATAAGTAATCAGGACATTGAGGGAGCATGCAATAAAAAATGTTTTTATCATGAGTTTAAGGCACAGCCTGTGTACAACAATATTAGATTTGGGGAAAGCTAAAAAGGAATGTTGCATGGTTACTGTATAGATAGTGATATGAATAATGATTAAACAGGTAATGCAGTGTAAATAGTCATAGAACTCGAATGTTTTCAGTTGGAAGGGACCTTGAAAATTATCTAGTTCCAAACACCCCACCACAGGGTGGGGATGCCTTCCAATAGACCTGTAGGTTGCTCAGAGTCACATCAAACCTGGATTTGAGCACTTCCACAACTTCCCTGGGCCTCTTCAAGTGGAAAGGCTGATGAGAAAAAACTGTATAGTGTACTTTCAATGTGAATTGGATGAGAGAACTGGAACCAAGACTCCCTTCATGGCATAGACAGCCTTTATTTTGTGAGGGTGGTGTACAACAGCACATGTAAAATATATCAAAAACTGATAAAACCACTAGGAAACTTCTTTTGAGGTATCCTGGAATTAACCTACCAAAATAACCCAAAATCTAGAACAACCTCCAGAGACATCAACTCTTACGATATGATTGGTTTTTTTAGCACCCTTCCAAGGCAGCAAGCTGTATGTGTAGATGTAGCCTTACTGGTAGTTATGACCCACTGTAGCAAATATAAATAGGGAAAAAGCCAAGAGTTACAATGATTCTTCTAACAGAGATTTCTAAATTCTTCATGAATTTTTTTTTTTTTTAGCATTTGAACATAACTAGCTCACCTAACCATAAAAGTGTCAAAATTAATTCAAAATATGGTGAAATTAAATCTAAAACCTTAGATCTGAAAGTTGCTCATAGGACAACATTAGTGTCTGTGAACCTTCTGACAGCAGGCAGAGCTATTACTTCTTCATGAGCATCAAGTCTGATGAGTAGCTAGCTTTGATTGGTTTTGATTTTTGGTGATTTTTGTGGTTCAGTGTTTAGAGTGTGGATTGGCTTTATTGTCTTGAAGGATTACAGACTGCTTTTTTCAAATTAATGTAATTGGCTGGAATACTTTTAAGTACTGGCAGTTTAATTCATATAAAAAACATCCCTTTTCTCTCAAGATTACAGAGAAGTAAGTGCATAATGTATTTATTTTTTATTTATCCATATTTACCATATATTAGTAAAGTTCCAGTTTATGAGATCTGTACCTAAACAAGAAAAATCAATACTTCCACAAAGTCCAAATCAGAAAAGAAATTAAACCACACAGTCATGCAATAGTAAAACGTGGGCTTAATGGCATAGGTTTAAGTAAACAGGTGGTCTTACTAACACTGAGTTTTCCTTCATTCACCTCAAAAATTTTATTACAAGTAGTCTTGCTTGCATCTGTGAGGGCACAAAAAGGCAGGTGGGTAAAATTCAAAGTCTAACAAAGTACTGATACTCTAGGATTGGTTAAAATGTGTAACAAGTAAAGGTATCAACAAATACATTAAATATTGCATGGGCACTATCAAGCTCGTATGTCAAGTGTTGCTATAAAGGGTTAAAGATGAAAGTGACTTGCTTCTCTTTATGGCGCTCTCCAGATGTGTGATGGAGCAGTTTCTCAGAGATGCTGTTTCAGTTTTCTCTTTTCTTTCTGCTGAAAAGAGGACTGACAAAGCAGGAGCATCTGCAGCAGGAACAGTAAGAGGCTTTTGGTTTTCACAAATTTCCATCCGGGAGGAAAAGCAGCTGCAGAACTCAATGAGAAAAGACTTGGTTTGCAGTGTTGCTGCTTGCTTTAGCTCGGAAGTATCTGATATGAGACATGTAGGGTGAAGAGTTTAGAGCATCAGGATGCACGCGGGCTTCTCCCGCCTTCTTTCACCAACACATGTGACATGTTATCCCATTAAAACCTCATTTCAAAGTGAAGAGCCTTGCAGTTTCACTTTACAGTACTTGTTTGGGGCCATATGATAAACTGATTATAGCAATTTTTCATAGTCTTGTAATTTTCTTTTTTCTTTAAAGTGTGCCAATATTCTACAGAAAATGACATCTATACTGAATTTTTCTTGTCAGTACTCCAAAAATGAGGACAGTTGCAGATGTGAGGTTTTGGGTAACTTTTTTTTCACCTTTTGATTGTCAACCTGTTAATATTGTTTTAATGGATTATCAAAGTTCAGCCTACTTATAGATTGTCATCATGATATAACCCACCCCAATCATGTTTGCATATATATAATTTTCTAAATTAGTAGGTAATCTCAGTGTCAAAATAATTGTTTGCAAAATCAGATTTTTTACATTACTTTAAAAGGAAAGGAAATCTTAAGAAATTTTTATTGGTTTAAGGCAAAAAAAAGAAAAAAGAAAAAAAGTACTTTATGTGTGAAAACATCTATCACAGTAAAGAATATGCAAAAGTGTAGACTGGTCTACCAGAATCACAACCCAAAGAGAAAAATAAAAGCAGTAGGTTGATATGTATTTGCAACTGAAAGGTCTGGTATGTAATTTTGAACTATTCCATTATATACTTCACTCTATGCAAAGACATTCATACTTAAATCCAAGTCTTGATAAAAGACAATCCCTTCCAATTTGTGTAATTTTATTAAAACAGAATTGAAATACATTTTTTTGCATAATGTAAGGGTTAATCACAGAGTTCTTTGCCCCAGAATGTCATGGGTGTCAAAGTGCATTTTAAAAATGATTGGATTGAGTAATGGAATAAAATACTTTTCAAAAATTTGAATGTGTAGTGAAGATACTCATTCAGCTCAGAAAAATCCATGTCACAGGTAGCTGGGGTGAGAGTCTACCAATCTAGAAAATATCATTCTATCTTGTTTTAATTCTCACTTAAATCATCTTTATTGATCAAATCATCATTATTAATCATTTCCAGAGATTGTATCCTATACTAAATGGGCCTTTAATCTGACCAAGTTCAGCCTCAGGCATCCTCTCTTGGTAGCTCTGTCTAGATATCTCAGGTTGGAATATGGAAAAGATTCACTTAATAGGGCCACATTAGGACAAGGTACTGTGTATTCCCTGGATATTTTATTAAAGAAGTTGTGTTTCCTTATTTCAACTCTATAGATGCTAAATAACATTTTCCATTTTTAATTAGTAAATAAAAGCTAGAGTGATAAAAGGGGTTCATACTGTTTTCATCTCCTAAGTTGTCCACCTGAAAGCTCATACTTGAGGCACATGCTCACTATGCCTTGTATTGTTATTAGCAAAGCTCAGACCATGAATGACTTTGTAGAACCGTGATAACATGCTTCTGTGTATATTCTCAGCTTATTCCAACAATGGCTTTTGAATCTGCATATTTTATTCCTACTTATTATGCTATTGTTTGAATTCAAATTGAATTGTCATAGTTCTGCATCCGTCTTTGGACAGGAGCAAAAAAATCAAGACCTTATCAAGAAGACAACAACTCCAGTGTAACACCCTGGAGCACTGGCACTTAGGGGAATAAAATTGTGTGTGAAACCAGCTGGTAAGGATTAGCCTTAGCTAGGAAGAACTAGCCTGCTTGTAAGCCTCACTAGTTACTTGTTTAAAAGAACAATGAATAAACCCTGAAATATGTTTTACCCCAATTTTAAATAACAGTTGAACTGTAACGGTGCATATGGCTGACATTTGGGGATTGTATCATATAATAAAAGCCAGTAAGACACATTTAAAAATATAATGATTTGGAGAACTTCTTAGATGCTTCTGTTATTCTTACTTATTCAGCTGAGGAAGAAATGACAGGTAGGCTTTAACGATCACTCAATTTAGGTAGAGTGGGTGCATAATATTTCAAGTGACTTTTCTGTGATAGATCCTCCCACAATAAATATATATATATTACTGTTCATTAATTAGCCCAGTAACAAATACAGACTTTTTGCAGAGAAGTGGTATTTTTGTAGCATTTTTAGAAAATGAATGGAATTTTTTTCTAAAATAATCTCATTTACGGTTGCTAGAAAATGATATGCATGAGTCAGAAGTTATGATCTGCTAGTCGATTGGACAAGTTTGATTATTTGATAACTTTACCAAATACTATTAAAATCTTAGAGAACCAAGGCATTAGATAAGAAGAAAAACAGTGATATTTAAGGCGATTTAAGCCATAGGGTTTGGATTTATACAAGAGAGATTTCCCTTGCTGTAGTGATAGATATGAAAGAGCTTGTATTCACATTGCTCAAGACAAATCCTCTGTCAGGCAGGCCTTGCCTCCTCTTCTTAATGCTAGTTGGCTCAGCACCTGCTCCACAGTCCTTTGCAGGTAACTAGGGGTGCTCTTGCATGGGATAGCATGAATACGATAGTGGGCATTCTCTTCTCCTCCCACTCTCTATTGCCAGGGTCTATAACAGACTTTGGATGCCCTTCCCAAACCTGTTTCATCTGGAGTCCCATGTTTGCATGTTACTCTCTGCTGCCTCTCTACTTGCTTTTTTGCTGCTGCTGTTCAAGTGGGCAGGGTATTGACCACATCACTGGGTGTGCTGCTTCCTCTTTGGCTCTGGAGACCTTATAAAATGTGAGGAAATCCTGCTTATGAGACCCTGGGATAGGGACATTTTGAAGACAGCCCCTGGGGGCTTTGATATGTAGAGAATCACATTTAAAGCTCTGTGCCAGGATCAGCATCACAGTCAACATGGGGCATATCCTTCTCTTAGGCCCGAATGCCAGCTGGAAAAAGTCACTGCTGGACCTCTCATGTTGTGAGCCACAAATTTTACTGGCTATTGTGAAATCATTTCTTCACAGGTCTGATCACAGTACAGGTCTGAAAAATTCCATTAGACTGCTGGCCCATGTGTAGACTTCATCAGCAATTTCTCTAGATGCCTTTCAGAGTTTTGGAGAATTGTGATCATCAATGGGGTTTACATTCCTATTTGGTATCCCTTATAAAGAGCTCAAATATCCTAACTATAAGGTTTCCCTTTATTTTAAGTAAGAAGTTAGAGAGTTCCCTGGAGGGAGTCATGGATGGAATAACTGCCTGCCATGGCTATGTGTTTGCTGGGTGCTTCAAGTTCCTATTTTTTACCATTCTGACAAATCAGAGACTCTTCTGTGACTGTGTATCAACAATTCTAAACTCTGAGAGGAAAAACCCACACAGTGGGATTGCCACAGAGTTGTACCTGAACCTTAATTAGTTTTTTTACAAGACTAAAAAAACTGGTGGGACAGAGAAGAGGTACCAGAAAATGATACCTTGATCATCCTATAGTGGATGATGTATCATCCAGGGGAAAAGCAGGGAGAGAGAGTGAAGCAAGCGTAAGGCAGATGACAGGGTTGTCGTTGCTGCTTTATCAGAATGGTGGCACTGTCCCAGACAGATGTATTCTGTATTCTTTTATTTCAAAATTCATCTGAGGAGCAGAGTGTCACTCAGAAAGTAGTACTTGTTCTCCAACCTATGCAGAGCAGATGCCTGGCAGCTTATGTTTTTGCACTGTTTGTAGATGTTTGCTTGTTCTTGATGTGATGTACCAGTCTGACTTTCTGTTCTTGGCCAGCAAACACATGAGCTGTGATGCAGCTTTTTGTAATGCAGCCCCAGTCTCTGGATGTGGAGTCGGGTAAGCTGGTGATGGGAAGCTGCCAGGTACAGAAGCTTTTGTTCTCTTGTGTGGCCTGTGCCCTGCTTGTTTTAGCCTGCTCTGTAATACTCTGTCTGCCCCCAAACACAACCAGTATCCCCTGCCCCTCTGCTCCTTGCTCTCTGTCCTCAGTCAGACGTAAGGAAAGCTCAGCATTTGCCACAGCTGCTTCCTTGTGATAGTCCCAAAGGTCCTGCTCTGGCTGTGTGTGCCAGGCTGCACTAGACCTTTGGCTGGCAGTCATCATTAACAAGCTTATCTTCAGGGAGTTTGGATGTTTGAGCTGACATGGCTGGCAATGTGTTCCTACCCTGCAGTACCAGCCAGTCCAGCCCCTTGCTGTGAAGTACAGGTTTGATCGTGACAAAGGTAAGCCTCCTGAGGACTCTGCTTTCCCCACACCAGTTTCCAGGCCTCTTCTGGCTTCAGAGATCCCCTCTGTGATGGTAAGGTTTGCTTCCTTTTTAGTAAATCAGATGACCTGATGGTTGCAGTATTGTGGGTTCACAGCACAGTACAAAGAACACAAGGTTTGTCACCTAGGGAGTAGTTTGTGTGACTGTGACCACTGTGAATTTTGGAGGACTGTCCCAAAGCGTAATGGTCTCAGACATACTGTCTGCATGGAGTAAAAGATTAGGTAACCTTGATCTTGCTAATGTGTCTGTTCAGAAGGAGGTTTTTTTCAGAAGACTTTCTTCAAACAATAACCCAGAAGCAAACTAGTGTGTATGAGAGTAGTTGAGAAGTGGGACCAAAGACAAAAATGAGACATTAGCCAAATTGACAGTGTAGACATGGCTATAATTTAGAGAATTTTGAAACCAATATTTTGTATCTTCTATGAAAAGCACTTATTGTAATCTTGTGCATTCTCACACAGTGCGTTTTGCATAACAATAATAGAGATAATTATGATAATTACAATAAAAATTAATAATACTTGCCCTTTTTCAGTAGATTTTAAAGTGCTTTTCAACATTGACTAATTAAGTCTAACAATATCTTATGAGGTGGGTAGCAGGTGTTTGTTCATCTCTCTGGATCATGTCACCCACCATAGTAGTACAGCTGCTTCTACTTAAGTCTCATTGACTTCTAAATTGTCATCATGGTTTTCAGTAGATAATTTCCCCACATTCCCTGCATAGTGTGTCGAAAAGTGGGATCTCTTTCTTACATGACTTCTATTTTGAGAACACTGGAAATTTGCATTTGTGGCTGGAACTGCTATGGCTCCATCCAGCATGATAGAAATGGGAGGCTGTGCAGCCATGTGAACCCAGAACATGCTTGCCAAGTGAAAAGGTGCAGGGTATTTTGGAAGGGAGGCATGAAAAACCCTCCAGAACCATGCAAGAAAATGAATTCCAGATAATATTTAGTGATATGATAAAGTATATCCAGACTTGCCCTCTAGGAAACAAAAAATCAACAACCAGAATCCAGGTTCTGATGATGCTCATAACATGTACAGGAAAGAAAAAAAATAAGGTGTCATAGAAAAAAGTTTTGAAGCTTTTTTTATTTCTCTTCTCTCCTTTTCATTTACCCCCCTAAACATATTTGTGCACACGGTCCATTTATTTTATTTTCAGATATTAGCTGAGAGATTATTTATATTGAGGCAAATCTGAGGTGCAACCTGTTCCTTCTGATATTCATAGAATAATCTGAACTCTTTGCAGCAAAACAAAGGATTTTGAAAGGGATATGAAATGACAGATGCTTGATTAAATTTTCAAAGGGTAAAGTGGAGGATGTAGGGTAAATTTTCTGAACAGTGTACAGAAGAAAACACAAATCCTGTTATTAGTTTACAAGTTATGTGGGTGTAAAGTAATAACAGGATTCCTACACAGAAATTTCTAATATACTGCTGCATAAACTTACACCCATGCATTCAATGAATTCAGACACTGAAAACTGGAATCAATCTTTTGGTTCTTATACACTCTCCAAATTATTCTTCTTTTTCATTTTCTTAAGTAGCACAGAATGTTTTTTTAGGAATAGCACCATATAAAAAGCCTGGTTCTGACTCTGGCCCTCAGGCAATTAATGATGACAGATAATAAATCATGAACTTTGAGTATGGGCAGCATGTTGGGCCCATAATACGCCAGATTAAGAAAGCATCTTTGCCCAGGAGAGCACTTGTGCATCTATCAAGTCAGAAAGCACTGAAATAAGATAGTATGTAAAAGAATGCTGTCATGAGCAGGGGAATTTGAGCATTTATGTCAGATTTCTTCAGAATTGAGTGTTTCTATGGTCACATGAGAAATTTTTGTTCCTCTTTAGAGCTGCAAGTCGTAGGAAGAGCAAAGTACAAATCCTCCCATGCAGAAGACCAAAGCAATGAAGGTGCTACTAGAACATCTGAGTAATGTTGAATCACTGCTTCCTGAGATTATAGAAGACCAGACAGATAGCTTGCATCTAAAATGGAGAACAAGTATTGTATGTTAACTAATATAAAATGTAATTAATTAAGAAGTGAAAAAACAAGTGTCTCTGACTAATATTAAAAAAAATACAAGAATTAGATACTAATAAATGTGATGTAGATGAACCCCAGACCTTTAAAATATNTGTATCACTTTGTAAGGTGTCCACAGAAAATAGCATCTGAGAAGCTTCCTTCCTTCAGTGTGGTTCTAGTGGGTTATTCTGCTAGTCCACTCTCAGGAACTGTGAGTACAGAGAAGTAGTATTTTAATTTGAAAAAACGGGAGTTTCTGAATTTACCTTAATGAATTTCACTAAAATTCACTTTGTCTTTTGGC
>VWZD01013577.1:29333-41006 GCA_013396695.1 Sakesphorus luctuosus
TATATGCTTTGCAGCACCTCTCTAGAAATTTCAGATGAAGAAAACTTGGAAATTGAAACAGATAGGAGAAATATTTTGGATAAGAGCCACATGACAGGATGAATCAGACCCAGTACAAATGATATTTGCAAAGTCAATTTTACTTTTTTGGAGTTAGCAAACCTTACTCTTTTACACTACTGAATGAGCTGAAGATCTTACTCTTTTCAAGGGACCAAGTCCTGGGTCCTTGTTCAGCATTAAATCTCTTGGAACATAATAGAATAAGTAAAAATAAAATTTCAGCTATACACATTACTGATGTATTGAAAGTAAACTATAATCAGAAATACTAATTCACTTAACTACCACAATAACTAATTAGTCCAACACAAGATATTTTGCATTTTCTTATCATGACAAGGAAAAAAAGTTACAGGGAAAAGTTTTGGTACAAAAATTCAGCATCCTTGAGAAAAAAATCCTCCTGTAGTAGGATCCTTATCTCTGAACTGTGGCAGTAGAACACAATATAATCCTGTTTCTTAAAGTGTAGTTTTTGACTCTTCCTTTTTCTAGAAAGGACTCCTAAAACACTCCCTTACACGCTGTCTGCAGTAGCTACTAACACCTCAGTCTCTTCCAATAGCAATTCTACTTTCTGCAAGTCATATGGAATTCACTGAACTTGTTTGGGAGATTCCTTTTTTGAGAGCTGAAAAAAAAATTGGAATATTCCTGTTTTGTGCTGCACCAGAAAAAAAAATAAGAACAATGAACAGTAAGTTTCAAAGAGGTAATGGATATATTGTCAAATCTGTTACAGGCAGGTTTTTTTCCCAGAGGATTTGCTCTTACATTTCTGACATTCATGATCCTACAGAATCAGGAAAGAGGCAGGACAAACCTTAACAATAGCGTCCTTTAGTCACACAAAGGATGACCCTCACTATTTTATTCACATTAGATTAATGTTTGCTGTCTTAGGGAATGATCTAATTGAAGACAAGCAAAAGAGCTGTAATGACTTCCAATAAAAGAAGGGAAAATGAGAGCAACAGGGAACACAAGGGCTGAATGCTGGTTTCTGCACCTAACTACATGTTTCTTTATCAACATAGATATATCATTTCTAAAAGAAATAATACATTTAGTCAAGTATCAGCTTTGCAAGTAAATTCAATTTAAAGACTATTATTCTCTGATGTCCATGTATCCTGTCTTTGTATGCCTTAGACAATTTAGTGCAAGATATTCATGGACTAAAGAGCTTTGTTTAATGGTTGGTGAATTCTCTTCAGTTTATAATGAATAATCCAGAAAATGTATAGGTAGACTAGTGAGCCATCTTATCAAATCCATGTAACCAAATAAAGTATTTAGAAGAGTTAATTAAAAGAAGTCATTAAAGGTGTATTTTTGCAACAAGTAATTATTGAGTAGAAAATAGCTTTGAAATGTAATTAAGTTCAACAATTTCTCTCTGTTTACCAAGATTAATTTATGTCTCCTTACAATCACAATGTAACTAAGATTTATAATTTGACACTGTAAGTCACAATTATCATTCTAAATTTCTGATCATAACAGAATTTCAATTTTCCACTGAATCTATTATAAGAATAAATGAAATCCCATTTCTTTAGCTATTGTTTAATAATTTTTATTTCACTGGTAAATGCTGCAGACCCGGTGATTTTGTTGCTGGTGAAAAATAAAATATGAAACTGAAGTTTTCAATTGGAACAGAACTAATGCATGTTTTTGGTTTTGTTTTTTTTAAGTTACTAATGCTGAACATCAATGCTATTTTAATTTTGTGAACCTTGACCTCAGGTACTGCAAGTATTGCTTTTTTGTAGTATTGGTAATTTGTTATTGTATAACTTTGGTAAGATTCTTAATGCAGCTCTTAGAAATATTTGGATCAGATTTGGAGGTTATTGGCATTGAGCCCTTGAGATTCTCTTATTGTGTACGATGCTAGTGTTATTATGTGGGAAGGATATTGTTTTTGCATAAAATGGCAATGGTTTAGTCCAGAAAACTCCTAGTGCTCCTTTATTCTCACCAACCTCAACAGAGCAGACCTAGTAAAATTAAATTAATGAAAACAGAATCACATATTTAGTATGTACTTCTCAATGACCACTAAGAAATTGCCTCAGATGAGTTTTGAAAGGAGAAACATATATATATATATTTATGTATAATTTTTTAAAAAAATGGAAAATACAATAAAGTAAAAGTGTGGGGTATGATCTAGAGAGTTTGTTTGTCTGGGTTCAAAGTTCCTAGACACACATTTTGCACCTCCTCAACAACACTGATAATGCTGAAAGCTGTTCAAACATCTGAAGCAACTTTCCTTGGTTTTTTTATGCTGTCCACGCAGTGCTCCTGAGCAACAAATAGCTGATGTTACCACCACTCCTCGTTCATTCTCCTCTTTGAAGGGAAGACCAAGGCTGAGTGAAACATGGCTGGTGTCTTGCTGACACTTTGATGTGATGGCTGAGCTGAAAGGAAGGGCATGGCCATGCTGAGAGATGGTGCTGGGGAGTCTTCTCCTGATTTGTCCTTTTTGCACAGGATTTTTTTTTTTTTTTTTCCTTTTTTTTTTTTTTTTTATTCTACAGTCATAAGCTCTATAATGAACACCTGCAATGCTTTCATTGGCTTTGTGCTTCTGTGATATGGTATTACAAGCATCCTTACCTCATGAATACCTAAACCATTAGTATTCCTTTTCTTTGGGGGATGAAACTGCTGAGGCCATTTTTTAATATTTTTCAGAACTTAATAAAAGTTTTCTAAATTTGAAAAGTTTACCTGGTCTGAACATAGGGTTTTTGAACTTAATGTATAAAACAAGTTAAAAATGATACATAGGCTTTCAGGAAGCCCTTAGTTTCTTAACAGTTTTTAAGTCATTGTCTTCTGTTCTTTTTGCTTTTGCACTGAGCTACTTACACATTTCTAAAAACCTAATTAACTTCATAATTAAGATAAATACTTTATTCTCAAGTGGCTTCTTTATACTCATAACGAGTTGAAATGTAGTCACTGTCCTACATACTGGAATATAAAATATTTTATTGTTTGCCCAGCACTGATATTAAGATATTATTACTAGCTATCTGAATTTACATACAAAATGTTTCTAAGTGTACCACTTGAGATGTTTATGTTGTCTTTGAATATTTAAGCATTTGTAATTTTTTTACCCTTAAGATACAACATGATTTGCAATAACCAAAATATCTTCCAAAGATAAAATAATTCCTTAATAGTAAATAAATTGAAGTTGTACAACCCCCTTATATAAGATATTCTCGGAAATATAATGATTCATATGGTTGTTTTAAAATATTTTTTTTAAACTTGAAATAGAGGGGGAAAAACTCCCTGGTTTTACAGTAATGTTTAAGACTTTCAGTAACACATCCCTTGAATATTATATTTCTTTGATTTTTCCATAGCAAAACCTACCTAAATTTCTACAAGCAATTTTGTTTGAAATAGAACTACTGAATAAATGTAATAGAAAAAAAAAGTCAGCTTTTTTACAGTTTTGTAAAAAAATAGTCCTAGTTGTCTCTCTGTTTTGATAAAGCGCTCTTAGGATTGATTACATGCTATTATTTATAGCATTTATCATTTTCATTTAAAGATTCCTTGTCAAACATTCATAAAATATACCATGATTTCTACTTTTATGTCTATTTCATAACACTCAAAATGTTATATGATGTTGTAGCACAATACAGGCTAAGAAGTGTCTTTTATTTCCTTTGTAAACACATTTATATGAAGAAAATAGTTTAATCCCCAAAGGGAGTTTATTTCCTTTAAGATAATGGGAACCTCCCAGGATGAAAGAAGGAATGACCCTAGTTACTGTAATTAGTTGAATGATTCCTGTTAATGAAATAATCCCCAAAAAGATAAGACTGCTTTTTCCCTCAGTAGCTGTCTTAGCTAGAAAATTGACTGAAATCACTTCTTAACAGTTGGCAAAAACACAAAAAATATTGCTAATAACTTTATGTTAACATTATATTAAGGCTTATTTATGTTAGTTATTAAATTAATTTTTGGATACACTTAGGAGTGTATAGTAAGAGAAAATAATATTTTGTGTAATTATAATTGATAAGTTGATCATAAGTCTAAGAATATTAGGGTTAAATTTAATTTTAATTGTTCTACCTGCTCAGTCACGTGTATGTGGTGTGAATTGGTCTTGCATCTGCTATACTGGATCATGCTACTGAAGAGATCACAGTCCTTATATTATTTGTCTTCTACAGTAAATTTACATAATGGTCTCACCCCAGGAATTGAATTTTTGTTTAATTAGGTATAAGTTAAACGTGTCTTATGTAGTTTCTCTAATTAAGATTGAATTGTACTATTCCAGTTATTATATCTGCACCGCTTATATTCAAATGGTTGCTGCTTCTTATATAGCATAAAATCTTTGAATCCAAGGGGATGTGGTAGAACATGACTCTTCTTCCCTCATTTGGAGACACACCATTGCCATGTGCGTTACCTGAGGTGCACATTTCCAGTTTATCCAAATATAATAAGGCCTTAACATAGGGCTACTTTTTTTTTTGCTAAAAAATCAGCATATGTTCCAGGATACTTACAATAAAACAAAAATACAGCAAGCATTTAAGAATGAAATTTTGAAAATAAGGCAGAAAATAACCATTTTGGATCATAGAGGGAGCAAAAAATTAATGTTTCTGGATCTAAACAATATGCATAAATGGCACGATCACCTCCAGGATCTGGAAAGGAAAAGTAGCTGGTTCACAACATCCCAACCTATAGCCAATTTTGTTTTCTGATTTTTATTAGTCTATAGACATCTATTTTGTAGGAGATGTGACATTGCAGGCAATTATGTTCCAGTGAAAATGCATTTCACTTTGGATTTTTCTGAGACACACTGAGCTGAAGCTGCTATTTTCTTTTAACATTTAAAGACAAAAGATAATGAAAAAAATGTGAAGAAATACTTTCCCCAGATAATATATGTATTTTGTTGCCATCTCTTCCTATACTAATTAAAGCAGTTTTAATTGCCACATTAAAATACTTTGTTAACTGACATTTTTATAATGATTCATTTAAGCGGTATACATTTTTCTTAATGGATAAGGTCTATTTGCTGAGCAGACAGAAAAAAAACTTAGATCAACAGCAGAGTAATTTCTTGAATATTGAAAATATGTCTACAAGATGAAAAGAAAAAATATTTCTGCCTTTGTATAAATAAAGACAGATGTATATCTCTATTATATATAATTTATAATCACATATGATATATAATGTATGGTATGTCATTGATGTAGAATATATATGCCCATATATAAAGTATAATAACACATATATATATAAATATATATAAAGTATATAGCAAGTATGATAACACATCTATGTAACGGTTGGATATTTCAGCAGAATTCCTCAGACCCGGATCTAGGCAGTAAAAGAACTAAAGAACTATAAAATTGTTTTGAACACACAGATGACAATGCATTGTTTTATTGTTGCATTTATTGATTTTAGTGGTATGGTACAAATATGCCAGCAGTAAAATAGGATATGATGATAACAAAATATATGGAGAGATATTTCTCTTAATGCATTATGAAGAAAGTTGTTGAACTCATATGTTATCAATATGCAGAAAAGTAATGACTTGTTATTTCATAATTATTGAATATGTGTGACTTCAGTTTAAGAAAAACCTCGAATATTTCAAGTATCATCACTCAGGTCAGCTTTAGCAGGAGGCATTCCCATTCTTGGGTGAAATATTTTTTGTGGTAAGTGAATAGAGAACCTCAGGATTTTATTTCCTACATTGGAAATGTTCCAAGTGAAATGTTAAACCAAAACCATACAGTCACTGAAACAGTTCAAACTATGATGACAGTGTGTGTTTCTAATGTCTGTCGCTCAAAGAACTCCTCTAGCCAGTACCAAATGTGGAGAGATTCCTGACCTGGGAGCTGCTGAAGCACTGGCCTCTTCTCCAGCTGACTAACAAGGAAGTTGGATATGTTACAGGTCAGGAATGTTTTTTATTTCTCATCTCCAATCAGAGATGCAATATATGGATATTTATGACAATGACCAAGGCAGGAGACAATGTTCCCGCTAAGAAAGTTCTGTGATGAATTGGCCACTGTCAAGGGGATAGTTTTTCACTTTTTTTTTTTTTTTAATGTTTGAGTCTATTATTTGATTGCTGAAGTTTCTTGGTGTGTCCTAATGATGAATTCTTGGTGTAGATAAACCCCAAAGTTTTGCCTATGGAATCCTCTCTCCTTCAGTATCACAGCTTTTTAATCTAATAGTCAAATCTCAGTACCTATCTTTTCATGTGGATGGTTAAGCTCTGACAAATGGCTAAATATCTGATATGAAATCAACTTTTGCTGGAAGATTTATATTTTAAAAGAGATGAAAATTGAGGACTTCAGCAGAAGAACTTAACTTTTTGTTGCAAATTCCCAAAACAGACAAGCAGTCTGAGATTCCTATTTACAGGCCATGTATATGTTGCATGAAGAGACTGAAAATATTTTGCTGTGTGTTGCTTCATTTAAACACAGCCTTGGAGTTTCCAGAAGGACCCAGAGATACATTTGTCCTTCAGGAAATGTTGTTGCATGGTAACAGCCATGATGGAAAGATGGCACTGCACAGCTACACTACCATGAAACAGAATGCAAAGGGGAATAAATGGAGACAAGAAAAACATAACTCTCCTTTATACCTTTCCCCATTCCTCCCTCTCTTTGCAGAGGGTGCAGTCATACCTTCCTGTGCACTCCTGGAGGGTACAGCCCCCTGACTGGCTTGTGCCATCCTCAACCTCTGTGTTGCCCTGGAGGAGTCAGCACAGAGCAGTGCTTTAAACATCCCCTGAACAGCTCCACATCTCCTTCTGCCTTCCAAGCAAGCTGTCATTTACCTCCTGTCACACAGCCATCAGTTGTATTAAATCCACTTTCTTAGTTGCTGCATTTAACATACCAGGGCCCTTTTGTCTATCTGGATTGATACATTCCAAAGCGGAAGTTAAGTGTTTTGGGCTGTAACCCGTAAGGCAGCACAAGCTAATACTCTTTTCTTTCTGCACAACATGTAAAGATAGTATCACAGAAATATCTGAGCCTGGGGAATCAAAGGCCCAGCTGAGACAGGCTGCAGCCTCACTAGAGCATCAGGAGAATCAACAGCATTGCATTTCCAGCATGAGATTCCCCCGAGGGACCAAATCCTGTAGGTGTACTCAGAGCATGTAAAACATACCACGACAAGGGCACAGCTCTCACAGAACAGCATGGCAGCTGTCATGTTTCCTGAAAAACATGGCTAGAAGACTGCATGATACTTGTTTCCGATCCTTTCCCTTCATCCTTAATACCAGTGGGATGTCTGGATGCTTTTCCATTCTCTTCTGGAATGTTTGATCACTTAAATCTCTTACCATAGTCTGTGCTAATACATGGGTTGCTGACAAGCTTTGCACATGGGAATACACTTTTATTAATACTGATTGAAACTGCTTCACTCTCCAGAAAGTAGTTTAAAGATTCTGAAACATAATGAAAGAGAAAAGGAAAGAAAGACTGGATAAGGAGCACTGCAAGCGGGGTGAGGAGGTCAAGTGTTGTTCTTAGGGCAGTGACTGATTCTTGGGGAAGACTCTGAGAACATCTGCTGGCTTACACATCGTGAGTGAGGACAGCAGGAAAGTACCATCCTACTGGAGCTCGGCTCTGCGCTCCGGAGAACTCTAGAGCCAAAAGTACTTTTTTTGTTGTTCATTTTAGTTCTTGGGCAAATATAAAATTGAACCCATCAGGATCATTGGACATGATATCTCTCTTTGGTTACCAGCAGGATTTAGTCAGTGATATTGACAATAGATATGGAGATAGTAGCTGCAAATTACAACTATATGCATGAATCCCCCTAAGTCCTGTTACAAAATTAATATCTTCATCTAGGCCCTAAAAGTTTTCCATGTGCATAAACAAGACTTGAATCACTAAAATACTTTATGTTGTTTAAAGTGACGAGCTTTAATGATATATAAAGGTACCAATAAAAGACAATTTCAGTATGTCTTTAGACATGTGTACTATAGCACAATATTCGCATTTCCTTTCACAGTGCACAAATCACTTTACATTTCTAGTGATTCCTCTGATTTATGAAACACATAATTTGGTACTATGCATCAAAAGTACTGAAGAATGAGCATTGTGAATTTCATGTAAGCAAAAGGTACACATATAACTATTGTCTCTTGCAACCACACTTCATATAGTGTTAGTCCTCTTATGGTATTCTGCATAAAGAACTGTTGATTTTTTTTTTCCACAATTTTTTTTCTTTTTACAGGGAAATGCCAATTAATGAATGCAAAGCTGCTTTTGTGAAAAAAATATTAATACTGATGAAATGGGAGTAGTGAGGGTTTCTCACATTCAAGGTGGAATTTTTGCTCGTAATGTGAGAGAAGCAGAGACAGAACTGAGCAAGTATTTGGGGTAGTGACATTATGCTTCCCAGGCTAAGAGGTTTCTAGTACAGAACTAGCTGAATTCTTCTTTTATGACCTGTATACCTTAGTAAATATTGATTATCTGGACTAATTCCAAAGAGTAATTAATATGCGCTGCTACAAGACTTGGCAAAAAAAAATAAAGAAGATAAATTCTTCATTCTGATTCAAAATTGGAACTGAACCCCAATTTCATACGTATCAGATGGTTTTCATAACGTAGGAAGTTGCTATGAAAATTTTTTCCTCTCCCTTAATTTGACATTTTGGGTTGGCACCTTTAAGCCAAAAAATTATTTTTTAAAAAAAATTTATTATTTTGTAGCTTAAATACTAGTATGTTTATGAAGGTTAAGCGTTGACTTTTCTCCTAGTGAGACAGCAAATGGACTGAAGAAAGGTTTTCCATCTCAGTAACAAACATTTTATACCTCTGTTACTGTAGAGTAGTCAATACACCTCTGCATTCTCTCAATATTTAAGAAAAAGTGTAAGAAACTCCCAATATTTGTGTTACAAGAAAAAAAAATCTGAATTTTTGAGCAATTTCATAGAATGGGAGAGCTATTGCCCTCTTGTCTATCTGCCTCTATTTTTTGCCTTTCTTTGTATACACGTATTTATTTAAGATCTATTCTGTTTTCTGCTGCTACATTTCTAGCAGTACTTGCTATATACTTCAATTAGGAAATGACAACTAGCGAGTTAACTTTTTTAGCTCAGCATATGTGGGTATGTACAAACTCATGCATAAACATAAACCAAACCACCCAGTGGAAGAAAAGAAGACTGATACCCTTTTTAGAGCGTAAGTGAAAAATAGCAACCAATGAGAACTGAAGACTGCATGATCCTAATTGCTGAGAGAATGACTTATTTGTCCATGCCACCCAAGAAGGAAGAAAGCTGAGGAGTGGGCAGACATCTGAGTAACAAAAGATAACTTTTCAGTACATCAGCTCTGAGAGTTTAATGCGCTGGTATTAAAGCACGAGTGTGTGGAGGCGTGTGCAGTGACAGGCAGAGAGCTGTGTCTGTTATGCAAGTGGAATGAAGCCAGGCAGAGAAGATGGGGATTATTTTTTTTTTTCACCATTGATTTCAAACTCTCAGTTTGCAAGCGCTCTTATAAAAGCAAATTTTCAATTCAGTTTACAGCCACTGCTTACACAGTAATAGAAGGATACATTAAATGACCTTACTAATTGTGTTCTTTTTGAGCTTGTAAAGGGTGCTTTTGCCTCACTCACTTTCATCCTGACTTCCACAGTGAGGACATCCTTCCTACTTTGTCATTTTGATTGCTTTAGTCGTGAGAACTTTTACATCTCTTTCCCTTTTTAGCATATCAGGTACTGTGTTTTGATTCTACTTTCAAGACTCTTTAAGACACTTTCTTCTCTTCCTATAAACTTGTATTCCGGCTCTGAGAAATCACTTTTAGTCACTAATTGGTAAGTAATGCAAGTTTCCATTGCTTTCCTTCTAAGCCTCTGGGCTCCTACTTCCCTGCTGTTTCTCATGATGCCCCGCAAGTGTGGCAGGTTATCTTCATAAACATTAGAGAATTCCACAGAAGTCTCCTTTGCCATGTTAGCTACAAAAAGCTAAACACATGTTTGCTACGCTGTGAGTAGCCATGTAACTGTGCAATTCATTCAACTGTATTTTAGTGAGGGAAGGATTTGTTAGAGACCTGTGCTGCAGTGGCTTTTGGCTTTGATCAGGCATCGCCTGGCTTCTCAAGCCTTTTCCACTGTAGCTCTGACACATTTTTGCTTTTCTTTGACTCCTTAGGTTGCCCATCTTCCCATTCTGTTGCTTACCAGAAAAAAAAAAAAAAAGAAAAGAAAAGAAAGAAAAAAATAGATCAAAAGGATTAAATCAAACAATCAAACGTCAGCTTGTTATACAAATCTTTGCAACATGCAAAAGCCTGTTCTTGTCAGAAGCAAGGAAAAGTATCCAGTACTTCAAGGTCAAATGTTGCAGAAGAAATGTCAAAGACTTTTGAAAAGGTTTGAAAGAGCTGCAATTCATTAAGCTTCTCAAGGAGAAGATTGTAGAGGAGAGAATAACCTTTCTGACTACCAAATTACAAAGAGAAATAGGCCAACCAGAATTAGGTGCAATAGGAACATAGTAAAAAACGACAAGCATCTTAATATATTGTTGTTAAATCAAAGCCCAGGATGAAAACAGCTGTTCTGAGAATAATATGTTGGACTACAAGCTACAAATGGATTATGAAGGACAAAGTAGTGCCTACAACTGTGATACCTCCAGCAGCAGCTATTTCTCATTTCCTTTCCTCTGCCCTCCAATAGTGTTGGCAACAGGAATAACACCTTCAGGAACTTCCCACCAGCCAATGGAGAAATTATTTCATTTATTGTCTCCTATGTTTGGGATTCAATTGGTAACAGACAGATCATCTCAAAGAATGAATAATACTGATATTGTCTTCATATGCTGTTTAAAACAGGCATTTTAGGTTACTGGGAAAATCAATCATAAGACTAGTAGAAATCATAGCAACAGTTCTAAAAGTATAGTACAGGCAGACATCAAAGGTAAAAGGAAAATTACAAGGTTTATTAGCAGCATTCATAAAAGGGAAAAATAGAAGTAGAAGAAAGGGTAGTGAGATTTTACATTTTTACATGAAAACTTCATTGTTTTCATTCTTCTTATAGTGTGCATAACTAGACACCCATTTCAGCCCTGAAAAAAAAAAACAAACTAAAAGAAACCCCAAACAATGACACCTTTATCAGTCCCAGTTTGGAATAATTATTCGGGGATCCTAAAGATAATCTTCTATCCGTTTTTCCTAAAGGGCTACAATTCTTTTTGAGTAACAGGATAAAGGCAAATTTAGAACAAGTGCTTGAAATTTTTTCATANGTTTATAAACCCTATATGATGCATATAAAATATAGAAATGCATACAAATGTATGCTTTAGCTTCATATAAACAGCTCTAGTCTCAGATGTATGAACTTTCAAAACTATACCTTTTGGTTAAAAATAAGAAAGGGGGAATAAAAGGCAGTGGGATGGGAAAGAAGCTGAGACATGACATTTTTTAT
>VWZD01013577.1:50015-64447 GCA_013396695.1 Sakesphorus luctuosus
TGTTTTTTTTTTCTTTTTTCAGTTATCAGATAAAGGTCAAATGTGTAACAGATGTTCAAGGTTCTAAAGTCTCAAGAAAAGTCAGGGTTTGGAGATTTGGTATTATAATGTCATTATTAAAATATTGCATAATTATACATTATAAAAAGAAACAAAGTTGGCACTTCTGTTTATGTTGCACAGACCAAATGTAGCTCCCTTCATTTCCTCATAGCTGTGCTTCTGAGATCTCTCTCATTTCTATAATTTTTTACAGTCATAATTATAAATCTAGAAGCCTCAAGCACATCAGAGGGTGTGTTTTAAAGTGTCTACATCATTTAAGAACTCAGACTCTATTCTGAACTTCCTGAAGCATTTTGTTCTGGCAAACACAGATTTTACAGCAATTATAGATAACTATGGAAGAGTTTTCTTGGATTCTGAAGGAGTTTAATAAATATCTGCCTACCAGATTTGCTGAATCAGGGCTGTTTGTTTTTAAGTTCTTTTTATCTCTCAACCAAAATATCACCCACGCCTATTGTACTTATCCTCTGCTCACCTTGATTATGAATAATTTAAGTGTTGAAATATCATTCTTCTTTAATTCATGGCTTTGTATTTGACAGAAAAACATGCAACAGAAGATGTAAACTGATAATATAAAAATGTCCTCAAGAAATGAGGGGAGCAAAGACCATGCTATTTCTTTATTATCACAACTTCTGATTTTCTTTGTCAAGGACTTCAGTATTCTCTTTATCTCCTCTTTCTGCATCTTGTTTACTTATTGAGGAAAAATTTCTTTAACTTCCTTTCAACACAATAAGTATGTTCTATTAACTTTTGCCTTTTCCATACCTTAATTCTGTATTATTTCACTTAGTCTTACCAGCTTGCTTTATTTTTGTCTCCTCTCCATGTAGAATTCCTTGATGTCTATAATTCAAAGCTCACTCTGGATCTTTCCTGTGTTAGTTTAGATTTTGTTCTGTAAAAATTTTTCTTACTGAGCAGTGGGATACCTCACATTTTCCCAGGAGGACTCAACCACCACAAAATTAAAATTGGAGTTTTCTGAAAACATTGAACTAAATTATCTAGACAGCATCAGACCCTTCTCTTATTTCATATGAGAAAGGTATGAATACTTTCCAGATGCACCTGAGCAGTTGAACATTGGACCCTTGTTTTTCTAAGAGAGTTTCTGAATTAATGGCTTCAGTGGTAGACATTTTTACTCAGATAAATGCTATGTAGTTTGCAGGCATGTGAGAGTCCTGAGAGAGCATTGGAAGTCACCAATTTCTTTTAAATCAGTATTCTGCAAATTTTTGTTTTCATGCCTTTATTCCTTATTTGCTATCCACACAAAACCTTTCCTCTCTTAGCACCAGCCCAGCTGCCAGTTTTTCATTATTACAGAAGCCTCAACCCTCTGAACACGGTGGGTTTGCTTCATTCTCTCTTCATGACTATGACCTTCTCTGATATATTTTCATCTCTTTCATGTCCTTCCCACAGATATGGATGGAAATCTAGTCTGTATCTATTAGCAGGATGAATGGAATTGTTCTTCAGTTGTACCCAAGCACTACTATATTAGATCAAATTGCCTTGTGATTATCCAGAATATGTTTCGCCCCCCCCACCCCTCACTAGGATTGCAGATAGCTCAGACCCTGATAGAAGTTCTACTAAAGCTGCTATTTTTTTTTTCCTATAGTTATTGCTTGTTGATACCTAGGTTAATGAATAACACATTAATTTTTTGGGGGGGGTGAATTTTTGGCATTCAATTTAAAAAATATCAGCATGGATTTAAATGGGAATTCATTACAGGAGCTATCTTTCAGAAGTTTGAGAGCAGTTTGACTTTAAAACAGGTGTTCATGTTTTACACTTTTTGTATACTAGTTTTTCTAAGAATAGGTACATTTTGAAGGCTGCTCCTCATGGAAATGCAATGCCAATATTAAATCTACATTGAAAATATTCTTTTGTTTATAATATTAAATTTTTTATAATTGTTTACAACAGGTGGAGCATTAACAGGACTGGGAATCCAAAGTCAGGTAATTTTGTCTGCTCCAATATTATAGTAAGGTTACTGGAAAAATGAATGATCCATGCAGGAAGCTTATTTTTTCAATGAGTATTTAATTATTCTAATTTCCAGTGTCAGAGTATGCCTATGATAGTAGCTTTTAAGACAAAAAATTTGCTCATTTAATGTGCATGACAAGAGATAGCAAATGGCTTCAGTAGTCTAGTATTGTAAAGGATTTTGTGCAGAAAGCCCAACAAAAATCATTTATCATTGTGCCTACTGTAGTTTTCCTTTCCACTCAGTGGAAACAAAAGGGAGAAGAGAAGCATGAAACTGCCTCTAGCTCTGAGGTATGGAATTAATGGAGAGTTTATACCTGGTCTGTTCCTGTGCAGTCAGTTCTTTATAGCAGCTAAAATCAGTATATAAGAACAGACTAGCAGTTTCTGTCAATGGACCATGATCCTTGTTGAGCCTGGAAGTTATTATAAGCATGTTTTAAGAGTAGTGAATCTAAACTCAAAATTTCTGCATTCATATTAACTCAAAACCCCACACCTCTTATTTATACGAAGTACTCTTTTCACTGTGTTAATTCTCTTGGGGGGTTTTGTGTTTTGTTTGTTGGTTTGTTGTTGGGTTTTTTTTTTCTTTCTGCGGAGATTTCCTCCAGTTCCACTTTGCTGAACCAGGTATAACTTATATAGTAATATTTACGATTGTACAGTCCAGGAGCTCATGTTGTTTCCTACAGGCCTGTTGCTTATGAAGTGCTGGCAGCACTTTCTTTGCCATGGCAAGCAAACAAGAAAAGAAATTGGAATTCTAAAGTTTTACAAAGTTTAATACTGATTTCTATTTATTTATTTTTAATTTTTTTATAATAATCATTAAATATCATGAAGGTTCTCTTATTTTGGTGAAATTTGTCTGGTATTTTTGGGGACAGAAACTGTCTGTTTCTAGCCTCATTGTTTAATAATTGTTTGAATTCCATATTTAAAATTGCATTTTCATCTACGAAGAATTTTGAATATACCAAGTGGTTGCAAGGACTCTTACCCATATTTTCCCTAGTTGATGGATGCTCTCCAGCTTTCTGTTTCAAATAATTCTAATAATTAAACACACCTCCTCTAACCTTAAAACAAATACTAAATTGAGCCATAGATAATTTGAGCCATATGATTTACTTATGAAAAGTTTCATTGCTTTATAAACTTTTACTATCTTAGTATTTATTCCCTGCTTTAGCCACTCATTTATGTGATTTTCTCTGAAAGCTCCCATGACTACTTGAGGTAGGGAACAAAGCTGTTGCATGGAAAGTAACAATAAAAATGAGCAAGTTTGTTAGCAATCCACCTGGACAAATCTGCTACTATTCTCACATATCTAGAAGGGTTTGTGTTCTGGCATTGTGCTTTCTGCAGGGAATATCATTTGATGTGTTCACCAGAGCCGGCAGTAGTGACTCCTTTCTCCACGCTGCCCTGAACTGTAAAGCCATAATGCCTTGGATAATGACTGGGAAGGGAGTTCAGCAAGATGTACATCTCTATAACAAATTTATCAAGGTTCTATAACATCTTATTAGTTATGATAACAGACTGTTTTCCCTGTATTTAATGGATTTAGTTCCTTATTTCCAAGAAGGTAAGCATCATCACTGTCTATAGCTACCTGAAGGGAAGTTCTAGCCAGGTGGAGGTTGGTCTCTTCTCCCAGGCACTCAGCAACAGGACAAGGGGGCATGGGCTCAAGCTCTGCCAGGGGAAATTGAAGTTGGAGAGCAGAAAAAAATTCTTTACAGAGAGAGTCATCAGGCATTGGAATGGGCTGCCCAGAGAGGGGGTGGATTCACCTTCCTTGGAGATTTTTAGATGCAGATTGGACATGGCACTGAGTGCCATGATCTGGTAAAGGGACTGGAGTTGGACCAAGGGTTGGACTTGATGATATTGGAGATCTTTTCCAACCCAATTGATTCTATGATTCTATGATTCTAAATTCAAGGTGCATCTCTAACTTTCAGTTCTTTTTTTGCTGGAGTACTGTTGACAGTGGTTTAGTATACGTCTCATTTAAAACAGGTTCAGTTATGAAAAACATATGTGGTCTTGCTTTTAGAGAAATTTTGGGCTCAAGGACAGCAAAAAACAATGGTATTTCTATATTTAATGCTTGTTCTTTGTAGTGATACTGAACCCAGAATATTAGAGCCTGTTTTCTACACCAGCTTTGTCTTTGAAAATGAGCTCAAATCTTCAAAGAAAAATGTTTTGATTAAAATTAAAAATAAAAGCAACAAAACAAAACAAAGAATCATAACAAACCAAAATCTGCTTCAAAAGAGAACTGTACTTTCATTATTTTGATAGTAAAAAGTGGACACCTTTTGACATTTACATAGTTTTACAATTTTTTTGACAAATGGGTAGTTGTGGAGGACATTGCTGTTGCTAATTAGTTTTCGTGAAAGTATTACCTTACTTCTCCCAGGAAATTTGGAAACAAATTATAAATTCAACCAAAGAAGGAAGCAATGACATGATTATGAATTCTTCTATAAATAAATAGCTAGATAACAAAAAGATTAACAAAAATGGCTGGGTTTTCTTAAACAGTAACTCAGCAGAGGAAATATATATTTATCTTTTTAATTTTACTTGAAGAGAAAAGCAGAGTTAGATGTGTGAAATCACATTTTGTCTAGCATGAGATTCTAAAGTATGCATCCATTTATATTCCATATTTTATAGGGAAAAAATTAAAAAGCAGGTTTAACAGGTAGACAGCTGAAGATTTCGGATGTCCTTTTATTTTTGGGGGGTTATTTTTTCTACTACTTTTAAGTAGATATGACATAGAACAGCACCCTTTTAGCATAAAATTATTAGTGGATTTTTCAAATTACTTTTGTAGGGCTTTACAGAATGGTGTATGTATCCTCATGGATTCAAGTCATGGATATGTGACTGGTATTTAGGTAAGAGATTTGTCTTTTAAGATGAAGGAAATGAAGTCCTCAAAATTAACAGGATTTTTGTTATTGTCCTTGTAGGATTTGCCTTTCATGGCATGCATGAAAACCTCCCTTAGGCTAATCACACAGAAATGCTTAAAAAAAGCATACTTGGAATAAAATAATAGTATCATGATTTCTTTCATAGTTCCCCTTTTGGGGAAGGACAGAGAGGGAAGAAAGGGCAATCGGCCCACAGAGGAAAAAAGATCACTGTTACGAAAAAGGCTGACATGTTTCTTGTTTTTGTTTGCCTTTTTTATTCTAATGTACTACAGTCCAGTACTAATGTTATTGAATAACACCAAGGACACATTATCATCCACCTTCTATTTTTTATTTAACTGAACACATGCTCAAAGGCAAATCATATCTGTTAGCTAAAAGATTTGCTCACAGAAGTGCTATCCCTTCACATTTATTCCAGGCCAAGTGAATCTGCCTTATACATTCTTTAATGGCCACCTTTAAAAAAAAAAATGTTCCTGCATTCCCCCCCCTCTTCCCTCCCCAAAAAAAAAAACATCACCATCACTCCCTGCCCTCCCCAAACCATATTGATATTCAATCAACCACACAGAGAAGGATTCCAATTTTGGTGTCTCCTGATATGTCCTGTATGAGAAGCCTTAGGTGGGATTAGAAGAAGTTTGTTGGCTAAAGGTTTGTCATACACTAAGTTTACTAGTTTGGAGAAAAGCAGACTGAGGAGTGACCTCCATGCTCTTTCCTGAGGAGTGGGAGTGGAGAGGGAGGTGCTGGTCTCCTCTCCCTGGGATCCAGTGACAGGATGTGTGAGAATAGTGCAAAGTTGCTCCAGGAGAGGTTCAGACTGGACAAGAGGAAATATTTCTCTACTAAGAGAGTGGTCAAACACTGGAACAGGTTTCCTGGAGAAAGAGGTGGTCAATGGCCCAAGCCTGTCAGTGTTTGCAGTGTTTGTTTTCCTGATATGACAATTATGCCAGTGAATCTGTTAATCATAAAAGTTGATCATTTTGGAACAAACAAGACTGCATTAAAGCTTCTCTTATTTGAAATTTGTTGCATATGAGATATTTTCTGGTCACAGTAAAATGACATGGATGAAGAAATTTGTCAACTGAGAACAAATAAGAAGCCTTAGTTAAAAGGGTGCCGCTTTAATGCTAATGTTTGCTTGGAAGAAAAGTAGTTTATTGATTGGAAATTTGGTGTGGGGTTCTCATGGTATGTCCACTGTTACTGTTTTCTCAAAACACAGTTTTGCACACCAGTAGTCTTTTCATCCCATAGCTCTCTCACCAATTAATTTAGGAAAAAGAAAGAAATCTTTGAACTATGTTGAAGAAAAAAATTTCTATAGTGGTTTGGATGTACAGAAAATGTTATAAATATTAGATATGCATTGAATATTGCAAGAAATGGGCAGATTAAATTCTCCAAATTCTTATATAATGTCAGACTGTGATTATACTTGCGGAGATTTTGAAACAATGTGTGAAAAGTAACTCAATATTCTGGCTAATATGATGACACTTGGCTCATTAATTGAAAACATGGTGAGTGAAAATTGAAGATATGCATAAAAATGAGGATCCAGTAACACAGTCCATGCTTACTGTGAGAAATATTGATTTCTCTGGCTTATCTGAAAGGTCCAGAAGCAGGTTTTCTGGAGATAGTATTTTTAATGACCTATAAAATCAAGCTTACCATAATTAAAATTTGAGGAATGTCCCTGAAATTCATGAGGAGAAAAAATGTAAATAAGAACTCTTAAGAAGTAAAACCTATGTAAGAAGTAAAATGGCTGAATTTTAGTTTCTTTATTAATCACAGGAGAGGGGTAGTTCTTCAGTTCTGAAGGATGGCCAAGTGGCTTAAGTTGCACATCTTATACTGATGGTTAAAGTTAGGGAAAATGAACACCACTGTTTTATTACGCATCTTTCTAGTGCATAACCTAAATTTTAAGTTAATCTAGGGGGGAAATCTCTGCAGATTTTTTTTTTTTTTTGGGGAAAATGTCTTGGGGGGAAAAGGATTTTTTTTTTCAATCTATAAAAAATTATCCTAGTGAGGAATAAGATTTTTTTTAAATTGTGAAAACATTTGAAGGGCATTTTTATACTACTTTATGATAAATTTTAACACTGTAAGTGTACACAAATATTTTGTGTATATGACCAGAGTACATGCCACTTATATGTAGAATTACATATATTTTATTGTCATGCTTTGTTTTGTCATGGCAGATTGCAAGTCACATTAATATTCTGTTTATTCTCTTCATTTAGTGTAATTTCATTGTTTCCCATTTAAACTAATTGCTTTTGAGTTGGAAAGTCAAATGCACTCACTCTTTGTTCACGGCAGCATAGCCAGTTGTCCTTACTGTAAGTGGCCCTTCTGGAAACTATAGTGCTTGAACAATTGCTGATAGCACTGCAAAAATACATCATGTAAAACGAAACTCACTGTGTTCTTCTTGATTTTGCTACACATGCCACTTACTCACAGGATAGTCAAGCTCCACTTTGTTATGATGATCATCTGTTCAAAGTAGCTCACGCATCAGTACTTCAAAAGTGCGACTGTAATATGGTAGTGCCTGAGGTCTCACAGCTACACACCTGGCACTAAAGCTCCTGCTTATTTTGCAAGCTCTGGTTCATGTCTTTCTAATGGAGAGTCCATCTTCGATTCAGCTTCTGAGTGTTGAAGTGAAACACAGAGCCACAGAATTGTTAGGGTTGGAAGACACCTCTGGAGATCATCCAGTCCAACGCCCCTGCCAGGGCTGGGTCACATAGACTGAGTGACACAGGAATGTATCGAGATGGGTTTGGAATGCCTCCAGAGAAGGAGGCTCCAGGCCCTCCCTGGGCAGTCTGTCCCAGTGCTCTGGTACTCTCAATTTAAAGAAGCTCTTGCTCATGTTGGAGTGGAACTTCTTGTGTTTTAGTTATGGGAATTACTCCTTGTCCTGTTGCTGGGCACCACTGAAAAGATACTGACACCATCCTCTTGACGACTGTCTTGGAGATACTTATATGTATTGATGAGATCCCCTCTCAGCCTTCTCTTCTTTAGAATGAACAGGCCCAGCTCCCTCAAACTCTGAACACAATATTCCACATGTCGCCCACTGGAGCTGAGTAGAGGGAGAGGATCATCTCCCTGAACTTTTCTTCAGTAATATAATAACCATTTATGCTTCCTCTGTGCACATCATTGAAAGATCTAATTGAAAATAACCTGGCCATTCACAAATGTGTAATTATATTATAGTTGATAGTACATAATCCTTTAAACCATAAAATAAATACAATTGTATAGAAGAATGTGTGTGTACAAATATACATATATTTACACATGAAAGTGCATATAAAAATGTGATAATCTGCATCTATTTCTATTCCTTTGCTTGGACTATTACATATATATTAATGAAGTGTTGATAGATTTTTAAAAATCTTTTTAATGTTATTTAAGGGACTTCAAACACTTATTTTCTTACTAGAAAAGAACTAAATATTTCTAAATCTCCTCAGCAGTTATGAAAATCTTAATTATTACTGATAAAGTGTATAATGGCTAATTTCTGAATCAGCAGAAGTTTTCAAGAATCTAAAATACAGAGGGACAATATACTTCAGTAGAAGTAAATACTACCACTGTACGAATCAAATTGTCTAACTGAAAAATTCTAATGCATTTTACTTCTATGAAATTACATATCTCTGGTAGGTTTAAATTGTAAGGGCTAAAGTTACAGACAGTCTGAAAATGCAGTCTGATGTTACAGCATTGCTTAGAGGGTCTCTGACACACTTGAGGGTTTACATTTTCATCCTGTGATCCCTTGTGAACTTCAGCAAGACAATTTGAAAGTGTGACTATAAATACAGAATTGTTTGGCAGAATAAACAGTTTAAGTCTTTCGAGGTTAAACTGCATCTACATTCCCTCTGTGATAACTTCCTGCTATTGAATGCCTGTAACTCCTTGCAAATAAATTTAAAAATTACTTTGAAATAAAATACACCCATTTGTGGTTACTTAACAGACAATGAACTGTTGCTTAATTAATTTTAATTTCCTTTCTTTTTTACCTTTGCATTGTCTCATTTCATCCATCTCCTGTAGTGAATTGAACCAGTGAAAATGTTGAAGTAGAAGGAAAAGTAATGGAAGGACTATGCATGTGCAACTAAAATTCAGATTCCAAGTTTTATTTCAACTATTGCTAAAGCCATAATCAAGAAAAGAAATAAAGTTTATATATGCTTTCAATAAAGTGCCTTTACTGCATAGATAATATACAGTGTACTGCTAAAATACATTTATATGTTGTAACTCAAGATATAGGGAATAAACATTGCAAGAACAAAACAATATAAACCAACCAATATTTTTGTGTACTGATACATAGAAATAGTAAATAATATTAATGTGTTAATGAAGGACGATAATGGCTGTTTACTGTGCTTACAATTATGGGGAAGATAAGTCTAGTTTCTTCATACAATTCAGTTTCTAACTATTTTTTACCTTCTTGTTCATAGAAGCAGAGTATACTGAACTGTGCTATCTATAGGTCACGTAGTAAAGAATGTTAAACTAAATTTATTTTGACTGTGATACCTAAATGCAGGGATAGGAACCACATAAACAACTTTTCTTACTAAGTTTTACTTATTACTGGAAGGCTTTCTCCAAGATCTATCCCTTAATAACTGCTAGAGATATCATTCGCTCACAAGAGATTTAAATGTCACTGGTTAGAAACCTATTCATCAGAACTTTCAGTTTGAATGGATATTCCTTTGCCACATATGCAGGCAGAACTACCTTAGTCACTTAAGCACATATTTCTTTCTAATGATTCTTTTGGACCTGTAACCACACAAACCTAAAACCCAAACACCACCAACGAAAAGATCCTAAAAACTGAAAATTGCATTTTAACTCCTTTTGGCACAACATAATCTCTTTTAAATAACATTTAATCTGAGCCGTAGTCACAGTTCTGTAAGATATGATACAGTTCCCATACACTACAATTTTTTCATTTAAAAGAAAATAGTACTTTACTGGAAGATGCAATATACTCTGAAGTACAAAATTTTGAACTAGTACTCATAGTGATATTTGGTTGTTTCTCCTCCCGAATGGTTTTCAGTAAATCCTTCTTACAACGTCCCACATTTTTCTCACTTCTAGAAAGGCAATTATCTTTTCCTTGATGTTTTGAAATCCACGAGTGAAAACCAATGCATATTAATTAGGTATTTCATAATAAATTTTTTTTTAAAAATCCAAAAGCAATTTTTTTTTTCAAATTTGAAATTAAGAAATGTGGAAAAATACTCTTTGATATTTCCTCACAATCATTTCATCTGATTTAGAACTTTTTGCTCCTCTTCAAGCGATTCCACTGTAATAGTCTAGTAAAAGTGTGAAAAAGAAGTAAACTACAGTTTTATAAACATTTCTTTTTTAATTATAATTACTAAAAATATTGATTTATTAATTGGATAATAATTTTACAGCAATTAATGATTTATAAAGTAATTATTACTTTAATAATTATAATTTACACTTTAGAAATAGAGGAGCTCTTAATGTCATTCTTTTAGGGATAGAATTTTTCCCAAGTTCTTTTTCTCAGAATCTTTATCCAGTTGGATAAAGGTTAATTAAAAAAAAAAAAAAAACTGATGTTGTTGCTTAATGAATATAAACTCCCTCTAAAATTAATTGTTCTCTATCCTAGTTACATAAGCAACGGCATAAGAATGTCTTGGGGAAGGTTTAGGTTGGTTGTTAGGAAAAGGTTCTTCCCCTAGAGGGTGGTTGGGCACTCGAACAGGCTGCCCATGGCAGTGGGCACAGCACCAAGTGTGTCAGAGTTCAAGAAACATTTGGACTAAAGACAGTAAGTGGCAAACTTAGTGTGTGGGCTAGATTTCACTTAGAAGAAAGAACTTTCCTGATTTTCCTAGACAGTGCTGCATGAGATCTTTTTCAGTTCTTCAGTCTCATAAGAGGATGACTTCTCTTTGCTTTTATTCTACTTGCCTAAGCATTGCTTATACAAATGGAATAAATTAAAGTGTTGTGACCTTGAATGACACAGTGGAGAATGTATATTGAAGTGAGAGTATGTTGGAACCCTTGAATGAGTTAGCAATGGTTTAACAGTGATTCAGCAAGGATAGTTATAACCAACTGAAGTTGCTAAATCTCTTATAGTTTCAAAGCAAACTGTATGGCAGATTTTTTTTTTTTGGCCTTTTGCAACATAAAATCCTTTTATTTGGAACAAATTATTTAATTTTGTGTTTTTCTGGCCTTGTAGGAAATGACTCAAAGTTTTTGTATAATATATCTGTCATACCGTAATGTCTGACAAGTTATGATAGACTCTAAGTTAGGTACGAGTTATTTATTTCCTATAGTACTTTAATTTTTGCTAGTCAAAGTCTTTTGGTATGAAATTTTAGATTTTAAAGCATGAATAAAGTTTGCAAAAGATTGGTACTAAATATAAGCCTATGTTTGGGATTTAGAAGATAATGATAATCAAAGGATATTTTATGGCCACAAAGCCTGGTACACATTTTTCACTGACTTCTTTGATTTTGTATACCTGTACTTATATTTGTATTATTTTTTACCTTTATTCTGTTCTCAAAGGTGTCAGAAATGTTTTTTTGTTGTTTTTTTTTGTTTGTTTGTTTTTTGGTTTGTTTGTTTGGGTTTTTTTGACAAAATTTATAAATGCAAACTATCAGAGAGTAGTCTGCTGGGGTCTTTGGGATATTCTCACTACAGAACAGTTAATTCACCCAGATTTCCTTCTCAGCTTTGTTTGTTTAACCTGTGTCTGTTTCCCCCACACCCCAGAATATTTTTTTCTAAGCAATCTCTTTCTTGGAGATCTGGCACATTGCCACAAAAGGGCTGAAGAGCTTTTAGATGCAGAAGAGAACTATTTGCCCCCAGTGCTGTGAAACAAGCTGTGCTGCAAGCACACAGCACAGGCTGTACTGCTCCGAAATACTATTGTCTGTCCCTTCCCATCTGCTGCTAAAAGCATCATCACTTCCCTTCAGTCAGAGTAGAAGGAAGTATGATTTAAAATCAAAAAAGAAACAATGTCCACTAGTGCTCTTATATCTATAACAGTCTTCATTTTTTTTTATATCTCCTTACATTTGAAAATTTCTGTGTGTTAGAAACATGAGTTAAGTCTGGCATTATCTTTAATAGATAATTTTACTTTTTTTCCCCACAGATAAGCAACAAAAAGTGCCTGTCCCTAGAAACCTTGACAGCTATCAGGGACAAAGTGAAGGATTTTTACTGAGAAAATTTTATTCTGCTGTTAGCACAAAAAGAACTTGCATGTTTTGTTGTCTAATAACAGGTTACTCATGAATTTATTTTTAGGCAATCTCCCAATTACAGGAGATGTCTGTGTCAACAATTGCACTCCAGTTGAGATCAAGCTGATGAACTGAAGTTTCAAAGTTTAACAGACCTTTTTCTCTTCAGCTTATGATTTATGTCCCTCTTTAAAAAACAAACAAACAAACAAACAAACAAACAAAACAACAAAAAACCCTACTCCTAATCTCAAAATCAAATCAGTTTTACTCTCATATGGAAGTGTTATCTTCTCAGTGTACTACATGAACATGTAATGCTGGTACTGACATAAGACAATTCACAGTGTAGCTTAAATAAACCAAGAAACTACTTAATGGTGTTGAAAATATCTCACTTTGAGAGTAGCACACTTGAAGGATAATTTCATTCCTGAATAGTACAAATTATTCTGGATTAAATACTTTTTATTAAATCTTTTACACACAGATTCTTCAAATTTATCTGGTTTGAGAGTCCCATGTTAGAGGAAGAGCAAATCTGCAAGCAGAACTAAGCTCAAAGAAGTTTAGAATTTAAAGGAAAGATATATTAATGCAAGGGGAAGATCACAGGTGTAGCTATCTTACTACAGAATAATGTGAAACTGAAATTGGAGTATCTGTAGAATTCTACCAGAAGAAAAAAGTATTTTCTATTTCATGCTGAATAGCTAATACACAATTAAAATAGATAAACAAAACTACATTAAAAAAAAAATCAGATAAATTTGGTAACTGCTCTTTTAATTTTTAAAGAGCATAATTCATAGGTCAATGTCATAAAATTTCCAGTGCATAGCAATTTTATATTTTTCAAATCTGCATTTTAAATCATAACACCTTCGATTGCATACCTGCATATTAAAAAAACTCAAACAAATAAACAAACACACAGAAAACAACAGCTCGCCCCCTCCCCCCCCATTTTTCAGTATTGAGTGTTGCTTTGTCTTCTTGTTGGGTAGTGCTTTGTTTGATGTTATTTATTCCAGACTTTATGCCTGAATAGTTGTGTATTCACACACACAGGAAGAAATTAAAAATGCACTATATATGCAAAAATAAACAAAAAAAAACCTGAAAAAAATGGGGAATGTGTGGTGACTTTAGTAACTTTCAATGTTTTTACTCAAAAAAGTCAATGGATATATTTTAAGAAGCTCTCAAATTTTAGGTTTTCAGAACATGCTTGTGAGAATTATGAACAGTATTCTAAGGGAGTTATGTCTAAATAGTGATCTAAACCAGTCAATGAATACTTCACTGACAAGCAAAGTATGCAGAGAACAGTAAAACTGAATGCAGGATCCTAAAACTAAAAGGAATTGAGATAACAAGTAGGACAAAGTGCTTTCTCCGTTTCCTCCATGTGTATGAACAAAGCTTGTCTTTTTTTTTTTAGTGAGTTTATGATGGAAACATTTTGCTTGTATTTTTCTGACATCAGTAGAAAGGTTGACTTTCTGTGAGATCTGAAGCTCTAGAAGAAAACATTATGAAAATTTTGAAAGATGGAAAACCCTTTTGCTTTAGCTTAGTGTCACCCTTCTCTGACTGCTGTTTGTTGTGCCCAAGTCACATCCTGGGGCAAAGTAGATCATGGCTGAGTTGCAACCACTCAATCAGTCTTTAATTCCCAACTGTTAAAATCCTCTGCAACCCTTAGGCAATTTTTTAAGGAAGTAATCCCTTGTCAGCCTCATGGTTTAACAGCTTGGGGTTTTGTACTGATATTCTCTATCTCCGTGCTTCATAGTAGCCAGATTGTTTACTAAACAGATTAAAAACTAAGAGAGAAAAAATGGAGCCAAACCTCTAGTCTTTGTGATTACACATACTTTTCTAAAAATTAATGCTAAATGTTTACATGGATTCAAAAAGAAACTGGGCAAATCTGGGGGAAAAAAAATTATCAAATGAAGCATGCTAAATACAAAGGGACCACTTCAGCATTGGA
>VWZD01013577.1:64492-82035 GCA_013396695.1 Sakesphorus luctuosus
AATCCTTTGTGATGTTGGAGGCTGTAAGAGCACCTCAGAAAAACATTACTCTGTTTTTAGTCTTTTATTCTAGAGGAATCCACTGCTGCAAAGGAAAATCAGGCCAGGCTGGTCTGACTCCTTTGACCATTCCTATGATTTCTCTTATAGTTATACCTGTTCTCACACTAAAATTAAAATTACTGAAAGTATATATGTAACCCTTTTTGTGTTTTATAACATTTATAAGAAAGTGGAAACTCTCCAATTCCATCCCGTCTTCAGGTCAGTAACTCTGGATTTTTAATTGCTTTAATGTTGTAAGAATTTTGAACGTTCTGACTCCCAGTACTAACATTGTTCTTAAAAAAAATTACATTAATGCTGAATTGGAAGATCCAGTTCTTTAAATAATCCCGATGTTTCAACTCCTTATTGGGCTTTGATATTCAAACAGTTTGAACCACAGTTAAAAAAAAAAAAAAAAGAAAAAAAAGAAATTGTAAATTGGTGCAAAGAGAAAGAGATTCCTTTATCAATATAATTAAAAGTTTGAATTGTCTGTGCTATGATACCAGATAATATTAATGTGAGAAAAACGGAGAGGATACAAATTTGTTAAGCTGTTGAAAATCCAAGGAAGTTTTAGAAAGAATTTCAGGGGTACGGAAAGAGTTACTGCCCTTTAAAATGTGAACTCTATTTGCTGGCTGAAGACAAAATGGATCATTCCATACAAACTGAGAAGTAACTGGGCTGAACATTCAAATTTAGTGTTGAATATTTCTGCTTTAAAGATGACTTCACAAAAAAGTGCACTACTAGGAACATGTTTAGTTAATAACAGCTTTGAGATTTGAAGACTTCGAATTTTGTATGAGTCCAAAAGTCACCAAACAATCTGGAAAAGGTAGAAAAATCTTTAAAAAGGCACTTTGCACACACTGCTGTGCAGGGTTGAATTCATACATTGAGTCAAACCAATAATCTGTTAATGTTTTTTACACAATCTGAAAAGAACACGTATAATTTACCCTACATGTAGTTTTACTTTTACCCTTCTGTTGACAAGAAGTTTTATGTTGCAGAGCACGTTGTAAAACTATATAAAAATCGATAATGTCCTACAAATATATCTGGGAACTTTTCTTTAAAAGTCCCTGATTTAGAATTCCCATCTGTACTTCATTGCACCCTATGATCAGCAATGAGACCACCAAATCAGAGATGAGAAGTGTTGGGTATTGCTGAACATCTGAAAAAAAAATGAGTAGCTCAGTCCAAGGTTGCTCAGCGCAGGTGTTTGTGTAATTATGATGTATTAGAAAAACCCTTTGTTCAATAGCCTTCAAGCTGCCTNCCTCTGAAAAATATTACTCTGTTTTTAGTCTTTTATTCTAGAGGAATCCACTGCTGCAAAGGAAAATCAGGCCAGGCTGGTCTGACTCCTTTGACCATTCCTATGATTTCTCTTATAGCTATACCTGTTCTCACACTAATTTTAAAATTACTGAAAGTAGAAATGTAACCCTTTTTGTGTTTTATAACATTTGTAAGAAAGTGGAATCTCTCCAATTCCACCCCATCTTCAGGTCAGTAACTAGATGTCAATACTCCGGATTTTTAATTGCTTTANTTTAAAAAAAAGTAAAAAAAAAAAAAAAAAAAGAAAAAAAAGAAATTGTAAATTGGTGCAAAGAGAAAGAGATTCCTTTATCAATATAATTAAAAGTTTGAATTGTCTGTGCTATGATACCAGATAATATTAATGTGAGAAAAACGGAGAGGATACAAATTTGTTAAGCTGTTGAAAATCCAAGGAAGTTTTAGAAAGAATTTCAGGGGTACGGAAAGAGTTACTGCCCTTTAAAATGTGAACTCTATTTGCTGGCTGAAGACAAAATGGATCATTCCATACAAACTGAGAAGTAACTGGGCTGAACATTCAAATTTAGTGTTGAATATTTCTGCTTTAAAGATGACTTCACAAAAAAGTGCACTACTAGGAACATGTTTAGTTAATAACAGCTTTGAGATTTGAAGACTTCGAATTTTGTATGAGTCCAAAAGTCACCAAACAATCTGGAAAAGGTAGAAAAATCTTTAAAAAGGCACTTTGCACACACTGCTGTGCAGGGTTGAATTCATACATTGAGTCAAACCAATAATCTGTTAATGTTTTTTACACAATCTGAAAAGAACACGTATAATTTACCCTACATGTAGTTTTACTTTTACCCTTCTGTTGACAAGAAGTTTTATGTTGCAGAGCACGTTGTAAAACTATATAAAAATCGATAATGTCCTACAAATATATCTGGGAACTTTTCTTTAAAAGTCCCTGATTTAGAATTCCCATCTGTACTTCATTGCACCCTATGATCAGCAATGAGACCACCAAATCAGAGATGAGAAGTGTTGGGTATTGCTGAACATCTGAAAAAAAAATGAGTAGCTCAGTCCAAGGTTGCTCAGCGCAGGTGTTTGTGTAATTATGATGTATTAGAAAAACCCTTTGTTCAATAGCCTTCAAGCTGCCTAGAGAATAAATTCCAGAAAAGGCAGAACGTTTAACAGAGATGAATACATGTGAGCAAGACTGCAGCAATCAACTTTTCGAGGGAATACGGACATCTTACTTTCACAGGTCAAGGCACCACTCACCTGAAAGTGGTCCTTGCATGCAAAGTAATAGACACTATGGCTTCTTTCTCCACCTCCATCATTAGCAGGCAAGTCAAAAAAGAGCACTCAAGACAGACTTAGTATTTGAGCAATTGCTGCAAAAAAAGGCAGTGGGAAAATGCTACTGTTGTTCCAGCAGCAAAGTGCCTTTGAGACTGTGTCAATAGAATCCATTATATTTGTGCTATGGACAGGGGAAACAGGAGTCTGAAAGACACTTAAGTTAATGTATCCTGGGAACAGCATAATGCTAGCCATTTATTTATATTAAAATGAAGTTAATTTTGATTTTACAGATTTTGTTTAAGAATCCAGAGGCTTGGCCAAAGAGAACATTAACAGCCCTCACCTCAATAAATACAAATAGCGGAGTGTAGAATGAACGTGCCAGTACGATTTCTACTCAAAGTCATTTCTCCTTAGAAGTCACTATAACTAGATGAAACTGTCTTCAGGTTATTTAGAAGACATTTAAAGTCATTTAATTATAAGCAAATGTCAGAGTATTTTTCCAATCAAAACTACACCCTGCAACCTGTGCACCTTAAGCACCTTTAAGGACATAACCGAAAATCTCAAATCATAACATGTTTCCAAAGTAAGGTGGCATGTATTTTTAGCCCCATTTCACAGATGAGAAGCAGAAGTGCAATAACTAGAAGTAAACCATGCAAAGTCATAAGAACACTTGGACTGAAACTTTCATCCAGCCAATCGTTTTGCTTCTGACACGTGAGAAAAGACAGTGTCACCTCTCTGGTTATTTATTTTGTCTTTCCTCACCCTGCATTTGAGCTGGAGGCTGTAACTTAGCACTGTAAGAGTAGCCTGTCAAGCCACCTTTTCCATGATGCAGGTTAGTCTCATTTCAAACCCACTGCAGATCCAAAGTATTGTATGGCAACAAATTCAACAAGATACTGATTGTACAGAAAAAAAAAGATGTATTTTTGTGTTAATGTTTCTCTCTACTAACTTCGTGTTTCTTAATTCTGATGTGGGAAAAAAATCATAAATAAACACTTCTGTTCATGATTTTAAATACCTAAGAGTTCACCTTGCCAAGCCAATGTCAGTGTCTGTTTAGTACTGAAAGCAATTTATACTTTGTTTTCATTTAGCCCTGTCTTTTTGACAGTCCTAGCTTTTGTTAAGAAGACTGAAATGAATTTGTAATTCAGGTTTATGACTATACTGTGATTCTACATGATGCCATGATGATGATTTCTTTTAATTCCTGATCTTTTCCTTAGCTGCTTTTGTCTTATTCTACTTAGCCTTTGCCTATCACTGAGTATCGGGCTAGCAATGCTTTCCTAGGATTATGGAAAATGACAATTAAATATCTTTTCTGAATGGTAACAGGTTGTTTAGTGACCATCACTGTATTTCTAATGAAGAGCTTTCCCCCTTATGTACATTAGCTTACCTCTATCAACAGCAATGTTCATTTGCTCCTTGTTCCATCATTGATCAGTACCTTGAAATCTGCTGCAACTCAGTAGTCAGTTTTCATCATTTTTATTTTAAAGAATTTTGTGTCATCAGAACACAGTCACCTCATTATTCACTGCTTTTTCTAGATCATTTATGTTGAACAGTAGACATCCCAGCAGAGTTCCCTGAGGGACCCCTCTGTTAAACCTCTACTTTTGTTGAAGCTGATCATTTAATCCTACTATTTAAGCTATTTATTAATTCATGAGAAGACCTCCTCTCTTGTCCCATGACAGCTGAATTTCCAATAAGTTCAGATTTTATCCTAGGCCATAGTGTTTTTAAATTCTTTACAGCTACTCTAACAAAAAATTTACTACTTAATACCAAAATTCTAGGTCTATATATTACAATATTAAAGTAAAAAAAAAAAATAAAATGCAACTGTCCCTCCCTCCTCAAAACCTCAGTTGATAAAAGCAGAAACACATTTAGAATGCCAGTCTTGTAAGGTAAACATTTTAAATTATGTGGGAAAAGGTCCAAAATAGAATTTATGTTAGTTGCCTATACCATGAAGAGTTTTCTTTGATGTACTTCTTGACTATTTCTGGTTTACCAATGAGATATTTCTGTGCAAATTGGAGATGAAATAAGTAAGACAGGAAGTTACCAGGCTGCAATGTCAATGGTTGCTTCCGTGCAACTGAGCTTGTTTTTGAAAGCACAGTTTATGGTTCTTAAATGGTAGGTTGGAATAAGATAGTTGATGCAATGCTGTGACACCATTTAGTCCCATGTGAGAGAAAAAACTTAATATTAAAATAAGTTTGACTGACAACATTGCCATTTATCTTCCTTGCAGGAGTCAGGTGAGAACAATAAAGTGAGGAAAGCTCTCTGTGCTCCATCTATATCAGCTGCCATCATACTTAAAGCAAATTATGTGAAGCACCACAAAAAGATTGTGTTCTCTCAGATTTTCAGATTTCAATACCCATAGTCGAGCTTCAATACACTGATGGGACCTGAAAAGTTCTCTGGGTCTGACACTTTGTGGACTAGAGAGAAAAAAACCAAAAGCATAGACATCCCAGGTGCCATCAATTCAATCACCAAAATTAGATGGCTGTTATGTAAATTATGCAAATATGTGACTCAACCTCTTTGCTCATATTTGAGGAATGAAATATTTAATGATGCTGACATTTTTAATTATCATCAGGCCTTTGAGTTAACTCCTGAGTGGGATCAATGTTATTACAGGATCTCTACAGACTCTGGTGGACATCTCTGCATTACATCAGACTTTGTTGAGCATGTATGTTAGCTGTGTTCGAAAATCGGAGAAGGACAACAGAGAACATTTTCAAATCACCAAACAGATAAATTAATAGGTGCTGTGAAATTGGTCTGTTCTTTAAAAGTGGTCAAAATCTGACCACATTATGATGAATGATTTTCTCATATTTTTTTCCATATCCCAACATTACTTAAGATCTAAGTTTCAAAGAAAATCACCAACCTCCACTATTCTGAGGGAATGAATTTCCATTCATGAGAATGGAAATATCATGATTGTGAACTTTTTAATTTAAATGTATTGGTTTATCTCACATCACTAAACTATATTGTTCCTTAGATTTTCTTAGCAGGCAGAGTCAAAAGATAGGCTATTCCAAAAATTTAATTTCATTCTGTCATTGACATGCGTCACAGAAATTTCCTGAGAGCTCAACCTCAGCTTTTGCATCAGAAGAGGGATAACAGTGCTTGACTAATTCACAAAGCCAGTGATATTATTGCTGTTGTTTGTCCTATTTTGTAAGTAGATGTAATCATCTGAGTTACACAGGACTTTCTAAGAGGAATCTACCTATCTAAATAGAGATCTTAAAATCCTGAGGAGTAATTAATTTATGTTTGCATAGTTGTTTGAAGCTGTGGAACACTATATAAATGCTAAATATTATCTACACTTAACCATTAACTGTGACTTTCAGTAGGTACTGCATATCACACTGCACACCATTACTACAGCCCAAGTCCTTCAGTAAAACTCAGAGAAACATTAATTTTCCAGTTAATATTCTGCCTTCTTCCTAACCTTCATAATCTTTGCAGAATAACTGCCAGATATCTACCCCTGTAAAACCACTTCAGCCATTTTAATCTGTTATTTTTGCTGTATAGAAACTCTCCATGTTACTTCAAAGTTATAAAAGTCTCCAAAACAGCACAGAATAATACAAAGGTATAACTACCTTTGATATGTATAGTGTATATATATACATATGTGTATAAATAGTCAGCTTCTCTTTTTCAAACTACACATTTTTGTGGGAAAATGTACAACAAAATAAAGCAATTGATATCTTTAGCCTCTAATTCATTAGCAGCAATAATTGATTTCACAAATTCTCCATTCTATTAAAAAATGTTGCAATGCTCATTTCTTCTGAGCATGGAGAATTGACAGAAAGAGCATTTATGGTCAATTAATATAGCAGACAATGAAAACATCACATTTTTATCCTATTTTTAAGAAGTAAGTAATTTATTGCTCATATCACCATCCTACAGACTGTGGGACTACATCTAAACTGTCCATCTCTATGTTTCTGAGCCTTCAGGTCCAATTTCAAATCCTAACTACATCCTGACTCCTTGAAATGTGATCTAGGAATGCACCAGCCCTTTTCTCTTCTGCTCATCTGCTCCTTTTCTAGATGAAAGTTTTGACACGAAATCTCTATGGAGCTTGAGGGCAAAGTTCCAAGTGTACCAGTCTGGGTTATTAGAAAGGAGGGGCGTGTAGTGACACACACCTTACACTGAGTATTCACTTGGCCTTCAGTGGTGTTATTAGCTTAAAAACAAGAAATGAGAAAGATTTTTCAACTGCATGTCGGCAACAGAAGTGTCCATGTCATCCCTAAGTAGCCTTGAAAAAAGGAATATCTGGAAATAATCCTGTTCCACAACCCAGGGAAGTAAGAATCAAAGTGCCACCCCCCGCGCCCCCCCTTCTTTTTTTCCCAATAGAAGGATGGTGTAGCCAAGTGTAGTTCCCTTTGCTGAAACTTGAGCAATTCATGGAATCTCTGCTGTTAATTGTGACATGAGTTTTCCACTCCGGTTTCTTCACAGGGGCATGAAATTGTCCTCTAGCAATGCTACTTGTATGTACCTGAGAAACTAAGGCAAATCTCCTTTTTCTACTAATAATTCTCTCCCTTGGGACCATCTTCTGACACACTGCAGAGACAGATTTCTTGGTTCATCACTTCCTTCCTCTGCCTGAGAAAAAATGTCAGTTTAAAGATTTACTCTATATAAGCCTAAAATACCAGTCCCTTGTATCCTGGTTATACTGTGTGTTTCTATCACATCCTTTCACAAATATACTAAAGTGAGGTTTAATCTCATGAAAACAGGTAATTTGGCCATGGGTGATACTGTGAAGGGTATCCTGAAAATTTTGATTGCTCCCCATTTTATTTATCTTCCTGGGACAGATTAGAGGCTTTATAGATGGCAATCATTCTTCACATTAGCTGTCGAGCAAGGAAGGAATGAAATCTGCTCTATAAACTTGAAGGCCTCCTTATCTGCTGCTGTAACTCAACTTTCTTCTCTCTTTACAAAGTTAAGGGGACCCTACTGAAATTCTCCAAAGCCGAGCAGGAGAGGAAGAATCTTCAGGGGTCCCATAAGAGTTCTCAGGGCAATTTTTATCACACATCTTATGTGACTCCACCAGTGTTTTTAGCGTGAGGATTTAGTTAACAACAGAAAATACTTGAATGACACTGTTTAAGTAACTACTTTGTGCTGATGGTGGTCATCAGTGGTGCTCATAAGCACATATTCAGGCTGAATAAATGTACCCATATTCTAAAATATATTGTCCTTATTTGAAGGCAGGAAGGTTTGTTTTGTTTTTATTAGAGTTTGCTAAATTAACAGTAATTAACAGTAACAAGAAAATATATTAATATCTTTTTCTCATACTTTCTAGTAAACTGGAGGGGGACAAAGTGACAAATCTGTAATAGACAAGTAGAATTCTGTTCTGTTTCTTCACTGGTACTTGTCCTCATATAGTGATAAGTAGATAAACTGTCCAGTTGTTCTTTCTTGAAATTAATGACAGGGTTTTTTATACAATGGGGATTTTTGTCTTGGTGTTTTCTTTTTTTTTTTTTCCTCTACAGATCCTTATTTTTATATTTTTTTTTCAAAATAATCTACTCCCACATTTACCAAATCTGCTGCCACTTTATACAAACCTAGCTAGTGAATCCTAGTGCTAATGCAAATTATATCAATGTAATAAAAAAAATGATTTATAGATTTTTTTCTCTATTTAAATCCCCTTAACTATTTTTGTTGTCTGATTTTGCAAGTGAATGCCCATCTTTTTATTTTTTCTAACATCAATGTCTGTGAATGTGTATACTTCAAGTTTTGAACTGCAATTTTAATACAGCTTTTATACTGTTCTGCTGATGTTTTTCCTTTCATTTTTATTTTGAAGCTGTATTGCAACTGTTAAAAAAATCATTTTGTTCAGAAAGAACAGTACTGAGTTGATATATCTGCATTCTTATAACATTCATAGCTTATAAAGTACTGGCCTTGTGATTACTAACTCCTTGAATAACCACATTCAAGTCCAAGGCATTGGAAGGAAACATGAATCATATATTTGAGTACAGCATTTCAGTGACTCAGTGAAAGGCTGACTGGTTTATGCCCCAAAGCCCATGGATTCAATAGATGTCTTTCATTTAAATGAGTTTTAGGTCAAATCTACTGTAGCTGCACAAACACTGAAAAATCAACAACATTCTTTAACCAGACTGAGTAGCCTGCTTAAGATGATGAAATATTATATATTATGTAACTACATCTATAAGAAATGCCTGGGTTCAGTTGACTGTTTAAACAAAATCAAAGGTAACCTGAAAGAACTCCAATGCACAGAAAGCTGTCTGAAACTACCTGAGTATGTTAACAGAAAACTGTCATTTTTATCACTGAAGTGGAAATTAGGGCATTTAGGAAGAGATTTTTAACATTTTGTCTATACCTCAAGAACATAAACCTTATTGAAAGACTTTCTGCTTGGTCACAGAGATGTTTTTTTATGAAAGATTCATGTGTATTTTGTTAATACATTCTATTTTGTTGCATTAAAGAGAAGCGTGGGTGGGAGGTGCAGGGAAGAATCTTTCAAAAAATATCCCTTCTTTAACTCCACTTCCTGCTTTATCTGCAGGCCTTGACTGTTTTAGATATAATTTATTTTCTAACAATTCCTTCATCCTTGTTCCTTAGCAATGCCTCTGTCCTTGACTGCATTTCTGTCTTGGGATCTGTACTCTTTTTTTGCTGTAGAGTAAATGTCTGCTTTGTTCATATTACTTGCTGTTTTAGAATTTTTCTGGGTCAGCAAACCTAGAAGAAATGATAAAACTTTGTCTTTGGGGAAAGCTCTGAGTTCTTAGAGCTGACCCTACAATGAGAATATCAAAGTCAGTGACAGACCAAAGGAGTAAAGAAGATATTGTGGAATTGACTTGCTTTGATGGTATAATATAAAAAAAAAAGAAAATAGAAGTTGAACCAAGAACAAAACACTTGCCAAAAAGCTTCAAAAAATCCAAAACTCATCTCCTTTGAACATTACTGAAGTAATCTTTCATATTTCTTTATGGCTTTCTAAAACTTTCCAATGATCCTATTTTTGCTGCTAATCTTCAAGGATGAGGTAGTCTGGAATATTTCTCTGTACTGGTGCTGCACACCATTGTCCCATCGGAAGACAGGTGAATTTTTAGATTTTTGGTTTCCTTTCTTACATTTAAAATTTTTAAGTCTATGGAAATTATTGGAGAAAATCCAGGAATAAAGGGACTCTAAAATCAAGCTTTGAGTGTTCTAGAAAACAACGTCAGAGAGAGCTGAGTAGCTCAAAGAGCAATGCCTCAGGATTCTTTTCAAACATTCCCATGAAAAGCACATCGCTGCAAGGGGAGAAAAACAGGATAAAAGACTCAGAATAAAAGCAAGGACTAAAGAATAATCTGTCAGGAAGAGAAACCTGTTTTCCTAACAGAGTTGCCATCCTCACCCAATTCCATTCAGAAGCAGCAGAGCCATCTTTGTCTCCTCAGACACCAGCAGTGAGGCTCCAGTTCAGTTTGCAAAGGCAGAAATGAGAGTGAACAATGATCAGATCATTAAAGAAATGAACTCTGCAGCACAGAAGTGAGACAATGAAGCCCTCTCTTTTGCAGGAGTGGATTCCAGCTTGTGAAGACTGAATAACAACCTCAGATCTCAACATGACTAATGGAAACTGGGGCTGGGACAAGCTCGCTGCAAAAGCAAAGCACTTAGCAGCAAAAGTGAAGGATCAAGAGAAAAGATGTGCAGATCAAATGTAGGCTTTTGCTAGAGCAAAGGCAGCCAGAACTGCCATGATTTCCCTGTCAGTGATGCTTGACTGACTGAGGAATGAGGCATCTCCAAGTCCTGCTGTGAGAGAAAAGGAGTCCCACAGCCAGAACTGCCAGCTGGATCAGGTGTATTGCTCACTAATTTGTTGAGTAGGGAATAACAGAATGAGGAATTATATAAACATTGTAATTGCTAAAGGGAAAAAAGCACAGCTCAGTGTTTCAACACATGACAAAAGAAGTGACAAAACTCAAGTTTGACACCAGCCTCTTTCACAAATTTCTTGTACATCCTACTTTAATCCTCCTTGTTATCTGGGAAATGGGGACAGGACTTGCCAGATGTGAGTAAATACGTCCTTTATGTGTTATAAACTGTTCTGAAAATAGGACAGTGATAAAAGTAATAAACTATATTGCATGAGTTTTGGTTTTTTGTTTTGTTTTGTTTTGTTTTGTTTTTCCTGAGGAAAAGGAGTGTTTCCTGACCTCTGAATTTAAAATTTTCCCTCTAGTATATCTGGGATCATGCACAGAAATCTTTAGGGAATGCACATCCAATAATGGGTATAAAAAAAAGACCAAAGCCTTATCCTGACTCATCTGCCTATATGTTTTATTCTCTTAAAGCTGTGAAAGGGAGATATACTTAGGAATGCGTGTTTTTTACATCCTGTGAATATTTTTTTTTCCATTTCAAGGAGTGCAAATTTGCTTTTTAAACTATCAGAGGAAAATAATTTCCCTCCACAAGATGGCTCCCACAGTGAGAAACACTAGCCTTTGAAGATTTCTTTTTTCAGTTCTTCAGAAAGTGATCCCAACTCATGTAGTTTAATCTGTCTACTTTTAGCTTCTGAGGATTTAAGTTTATTAAAAAAAATGGTTTTCATGCTGCAATTATTCTGTGGTGCAGGATAAATAATTTCATTATTGTGATTGCTCAGAATATGGGGCAAATTTCTTAAGGGCTATTTTTATAATTTCTGCCAACTGTGCATTTTTTTTCCTAAAAAGACCTAATAGAAGTTGGCATTTCATGCCAGGGACGCCTAATAAGAACTCCCCACTGAAATCAATGAAGGACTATGACTAAAAATCAATGGTAACATAGGATTCAGGTTGTTATATTCTAGAATATTCTATGAGAATCTTGGGGGATAGAATAGCAAAAAAAAAAAAATCTGCTTATTAGTTTCACAGACGCACTGTATTTATGGTTTATCAATGACAGAGTTTCATGGAGATTGCCAGATTAAAGGGAAAACAAAAATCTAAGAAAATATACAAAACCAGATCTGTAGAATTAAACACTTCCGAAATTGAGTGCAATCCTTGTTCCTGATGCTCCAAAATAGTTATGTGCATATTCACATTAAAACTTTATATGCAAGCTTGAAACTGTGAAAGAAGATGGAGCCACATTATTTTATTTTGCGTTTGATAAAGAGCACACACAAAGGGGACAAGAATGCACCTTGATCATTTAGGTGAGCCCTCACATTTTGGGTTTGAGCCTTGCGCAGCACAAACAGGTATCACCAGGGTTTGTGTGCTTGTGGCTGAAAAGGTTTTTGCATACCAGCAGTGCCTGTGTTTTTGTGCCATTGACAGATCTGCACAGAGAAGATGCACTTGCAATAGTGTGAACGTCTGTCTCAAAAGAGTGAGAGGCTGAGGATGAAATGCTTGCTTTGTTTACCTGCATCTCGCTTAGGCTAAAAGGATAGTGAAGTGTCCTATACTGGTACCTTTGCATGTCAGCCATGGAACAATATGGTAAGCAGTTGTCCTGTGCTTAATCTCAGGAGGATATTTTCATAAATGACAATTTTATAAAATAATGTCTTCTTTTGAGCTTGTAACACAGAATTTTGGAAAAGGAAGTCCCACCTTAAAATAAAACCAAAGTATTTTTATTTGCTTTCGTTTCGGGGGAAAAAAAAAGATACAACTCTTTGCACCTTTCAAGAGACAGTTATTGAAAGTTATTGAAAGTCATTTATTAGTTCAGGAGGATTTATTATGAAATAGATGCTGATGTTTCTTCTGACTCAAGTTGCCTTCTATTTAACTGGCATATAAATGAGCTTTAATTAACCTGTTTGACAATGATAGAGAAATGGAGAAAGACCCAGTGCCAGTTTAATAACTAATGTTCCCTTTATCCATGCCTGCAGAAAAGCCTATGGGAAAAAGAAAAAAATCACTGGGCATTTTGTAATGTTCACCTTGCAGATCTTTGTTTCCCCAAGCCTTTGGTATTCAAAAATCTGTCATGCAAAAATGATTTAAATCTCTAGTTTACATAGTATGTATAACCATAGTGTTTGGTAGAGTTTGGGGAACTTCCAGCAAAACACAGTTTAATTGGAAAATGCCATTTCATTTAACATACAGTCTTTTACTCCAGATTTGTACAGCTGAATAAATATCCAGTGCTCTTAACAATGAATCAGACAAGAACATCAGTTTTATTGAAAACTGTAAGGATTGGGAAGATCTGTGAAAATATGAACTTTATTTTTGTTTTTTTGTGAATGGGAAATGCTGCATTTCATCTCAGTCTGGACATTGGCAGAGAGATCATCTATTACCTGCCTTTCTCTTTTACTGCTTTCCTGACTTACACGGGTCTACATTTGTAACTACTCTATCCCCCACGAAGTAGGGAGAAGCTAGAAATTACTTAACTGAAAAAGACAACAAACAACAAATAGCTGGAGTGATATATAATTATTGGGGGGCTGCATAGAATGGAGACACAAGCTTATCCTAAACAGTTTTAGAGGGTAGAAATATTTTTTCCCTGAATCTATAATAACTGCATTATTTCAAACACTGAAAAAAACCTCAGAAAATTAATTCCTGTAAATATTTATATATATTTGTTTTTAATTTTAGAAAGTAGTATTGTGTAAAAGAAACTAACAGAAATTGTTATTCATTCACAAATAAAGAGAACAGAACTTGACAGTTGTGAAAGTTGTACCTGAAACAATAATTGTACTTTGTATATTCTGTACCAACACCTCCTTGGATGCCTCACCCTTCATTACACTTGGACTCCAGGGAAAAGAACTTTCTAGGTATTCTAGAAAGCATTTAAATAAAAATACAAGTCTGTTCCAAGTGTAAAGGCAAGGTCGTTTTGTTTTTTTTTTAAAATTCAATAGAGATCCGTTTTTCAGTGATTTGCATGTTTTGATAGAGAATATGTATCTGAGGTCTTCGAGCTCCTTTTGAAAAACTGTCATCTCAAATCCCTAATGCTACGGGAAAAAAAAATAATAAATCTACTAATATGGCGTAGGAAGAATTTACAAAATTTGAGTTTCATATATTTCTAAATGAAACAATAGACTTCCTTGATCCTCTCAGGCAATATTTATATTAGATATTGTGCTGGTTTTGGCTGGGGTGGAGTTAATTTTCGCACAGTAGTTGGTAAGGGGCTGTATTTTGGATTTGTGCTGGAAACACTGTTGATAATTCAGGGATTTTCATTACTGCTGAACAGGGATTGAACCTTGCTTGAGACCTTTTCCGCTCCTCACCCCACCAATGAGTGGGCTGGGTGGGGCACAATGAACTGGGCACGGATACAGCCAGGACAGGTGACCCAGACTAACCAAAAGTATATCCCATGATGTGGCACCCTGCTCAGCCAGCATATGAAGAAGGGGAACAAAGGAACAGGGGGACCTTTGGAATGTGGCATTTGTCTTTCCAAGTCACTTCCAGGCATGACAGACCCCTGCTCTCCTGGGATGGGTGAACACCTGCCAGCCCCTGGGAATTTCTTGTTTTGCTTTGCTTGTGTGCACAACTTTTGCTTTTCCTATTAAACCGTCTTTATCTGGACCAACAAGTTTGCTAGATTTTACCCTTCAGATTCTCTCCTCCATCCTGCTGGGGTGGGAGTGAACAAGAGGCTGCATGAGTCTTGGCTCCTGACTGGGGTTAAGCCATGACAGCCCTTTTGGGCACCCAGTGTGGGACCAGGGGTTCAAGATAACGACAGATTTGATTGGAATGTGCTAGGTAGAATTTATACTTGTTGCTGTTCAGTTATTAATGGATGGCTCCTGTGCTTGCCATGGGCCTCACCTGGCTGACTGTCAACCTCTTGTGCATGCTAGTGGCTGTTTTTTGCTTTCTCTGCTTGCTGTAATGCTGTGCCGCTGATCACCTCCCTCTGCTGTGCCTGGGAACATTTTGATAACAGCAATGACGATGGCAAACAGCCAGTGCTGCTGTACTGGACAGGCTGGAACTCCAGTGTGAACTCCAAATGTGTATCCTTTAACAGGAACTATGTGGGTTACTGTTAAATCAGTGAGCCACACAAAGTACAGGAGATGTCAGCAGTATCCATTGCAAATTGAATTAATTAACTAATTGAGACAAGTCTATGTACATACGAACAGGTTCTGATGGTGCACTGAGAACAGTGAACTGTTAGGGAGATTTAAAGATCTGTGGTGGTGGCCCTTTGAGACAAATAGCAGACTGCAAGGAAAAAAAACTATTTTCTCTCAATTTATGCTCATTAGAATAGGTTGAAATATATTGCAAGTATAAAATAATTTCCTGTGTATTCTCCAGAGAACAATTAACTAGAAATCTTGAAAACTTTTATTAAAAAAGGTGTAACAAAGATGTCCTGTCACACCACTCTTTGCTTTTCTTGTGAATCCTCTGTACCAATGATTTAACATGTATCTCCATAATTTCTGCATGAATTTAATGATCTTTCTCATCATAGAGAATGTCACTGTATTAGTCTTTGTTTTAACTAAGGTTATTGGCCTACTGTGTGCAGCTATATTTATATAGCTACACACATATATGCAGGTCTATTCACATTTATATATTTATATATTCACGCATGCACATAAATCTCTTTCCCCAGTATACCTCCCATAGAGCACATTTCATAGCTGGATTTCTGTGGAGGGAATAAGAATCATCACTGATTTAAAATACCTTCAGTTTGACCTATAAGTCTCAGCTACATCTAAACAGAGAAAAGACTCTGGTTCACATGGAAATATGATGAACCAGAACTAAGTATTTAACCTTGACAACATTCTTATAGAATGCATACAAGTATTTGAAAGATATTATAGCTAAAAGTTTTCAGAACCCTTTGTATATTTGGTTGCTTCCATTTTGAGAGAAATCATTCAAAATACAAGCTTTTCAGACAAATATTGCAACTCACAGAATTAGAACATAAGTTAAGAGATTCATCAACAAGCATGTACAACAACTGTTTTTCTGTTTCCTTTAAGCTGGCACATTTTTGATCCAGTGTAAGAAACATTCACAGTTAACAGCTCACTAAGATAACATTAACAATATACTGTTCCAGTATACCAATTGTTCCCTTTCTTTTTCTTTTATTGCATATTTTATTAGAAATAAATTTTCAAAAATAGAAAACATTCTGCTAATTGTTTCAGGGAAAAAAAAAAATGAAATAAGCCGGTTTTGTTATTCCATGGCAATAGAAACTGAAGGAAATTGATAACATCTGAAGACACCTTTCCTTGGACTACAGTATCAAGAGTACAAAGGTATTATTATTTCTTATGTTTTCTGAATATTGGATTGGAGCAATTAAAAGCTCCTCCAGTTGAAACTCCTAATTAAGGAAGGTAACCTGGGCAAGTTCAAGCAGTTTTTCTCTCAAAGTATTTGCTTCTAATAGGAAGGGAAACATTTAGAGGGTTGTGTTTCTTCACTTACCACATGAAAACCTGCAGCCTAGTTTGATTTGCTGGTCCATGCAAAGGTAAAAGGGGTTGTTATACAGTGGTTCCTCAAAGGCAACCTTTTGAATTGGGTCCTGGGTTTGAAAAAAACCTCCTTCCAAAATCAAATGGGAATGCTATGCCTGAAGCAAACAAGACTTCATTTTTTGTTACATTTTGATGCTGCTTTTTCAGTTTTGGGTGTAGAACATACATTTATCTTGCTCAAAAGTGCCATGTAATTTATTACTATGTTTTTGGCTTTAAAGATCAATTTGCACTACCATCACCTTAAAAACTGGCAACAAGACTTTCAGTAAGATTTGTATGTGACTTATTTCTATCTGTATCTGATCTTAACAAATTGCAAATATAAATCCTCTACTTGGATGATATTGTTGTAAAGAGAAGCCGACATTACACTGATGTGTTTTGTGTTCAGAAATGTAAATCAAATCAGCTACTCAGCACTAGGAATTTCAGAAATTGACAGTGTCATCTCCAAGGAAATATATTTTATGGCAGGTTCTCTGACACATATAAACATTTTGGATTAATGCCATTATATAAATAAAGACATCTGCTACTGTATTAGATCCCCTATGATATCTAAGAAATCCACAAGAGGCTGATTAATATCTACACTGGATCTATGGAGACCCTTCAGGAGAGGACACCTGAGGCTAGAGAATATGCCAAAGAGCATCCCAAAGATGATAAGTCCTTATGTTTAGGCAAGTAAGGATATTCAAAAAACCATTAGGACATCACAATAAATCACTTTTTTCAACAGCTGGCATTCCAGCAATGGCACTGGGACATTCTGTCCTAGGAGACTGTGGAGGCAGACATTATCAAGTCCAAAAAATGACTTGAAAATTAAAGGATTACATCCCTATAAATGGATGAAATAAGAAATATGAATGAATGCACCTTTTGACTTCCATATAAATTGGTTAGGCTCCCTAACAAGCCCTCACACTCATTTCTTTTCTCCTGTGTTGGGGAATGTGTATAGGATTGGCTGGTCTGCTGGTGTGACCAGGTAAGGAATCTCTTATGTTATATCTAGGACTGATAGTTGTGTAGGAGAGAAAAAGAGAACTCTTGGAGTAATCAGAAGATTATTTGAATATTATTTTACCATAAGAAGCTTTCATTCATAAATTATTTAAACCAGATTACGCCCCCCCCCCCCCCACCACAAACTCACTTT
>VWZD01013577.1:88525-172429 GCA_013396695.1 Sakesphorus luctuosus
GTGAACACAGATTTATTTGATATGGGTGTTCTTGTTCACATTTGTGAATATCCACCTCTTCATCAACTTCACAGCAAAATTGAAGATAAAAATCATTCACAGAAGTGTAGTAGCTTGAATAGAAGCAAGAAGAAATAGTTAAACAGTGGCCATCTACAAAACTCCTGACAGTTATTGTTTTTAAATTACCTGTCTTCTTTGTAGAAACTTGTGAATCTGCAAAGAAAGAACAAAAGTGCTAAATTCAAGTTAGCAGGGAATGCATAAAAGATATTTTTGCTATCATATCTAAAGAGATAAGAAAAATCAGCGTAAAAATGTCCATATTAATGAATTTATGTGAATGACTGAATAGGAGAAATCTTTATCTTGCTGTACTCCACAATAAGTGTGATTTCTGACAAATCTAGAGATCTTGGAAAATACACATGGAAGTGAAATTACTGTAGAAAGATGTCTCCATCTCTTAATAATCCCTCCATAGTGTCTTTTCAGTTTAAAAAACAATGTTGCAAGGGCTGTTCTACATATGGCATCAATGTGATGACTGACATAATTAAATTAGGTTTCCAGAGAGGGGTTTTTATTGGTTGATTTTTTTCATATAAATTCTAGTACTGACCTACTTCCCACAGGTGTTTAAAGTCTGTCATCAAGTTTTCTGCTGAGCTGGCTTTGTTAATTTTAGTGAAAATGTAGCTTCTAAAAGATAAGATTCAGAAAGCACATCTCTGCAGCACTTTGGAAGGGCATCATGGACCTCCATGTGGATGAGTGATACAAAGGCAAGAGCTGGAAGTGTGATTGCTTTTCAAATGCCAAGAAAACATATTAAATTCTTTATTTATTTACGTAAAATAAGGGGCTAAAATAGATTTTAAAAAAAATTAGAATACTTGGTAATGGGTTAGAAGGCTTCCTTTTCCACTACTATGTTTATCACCACAGTTGCAATTTTCATGTGCTAAATTAATGCTGAGCTGCTTCTTCCCTTATTAAGCTGAAATTCCTACATTACAAAGGGAAAAAAAATCAATTTGGGCATTCTACTCATTATAGTTTAGAAAAAGTTTGAGATATGGTGTGATTTTATGAGATTAAAATAGGAAAAAGTGTGACTTTTACATAATGTGAATTATTAGAGCAGCTCCAAAAAAAGCATAGATATTGCCTGATATAATATCTTGTTACATATCTCATGTTTTGAACATTTAAGTTCTATTTTATGGATTCTGTCAGCAGGGAATCTAATGTTAAGCAATATGTTTTAATGGAGTTGCTGTTGTGCTTCTCTAATGGGGAGATTATAAAATTATAATTAGTGTAATCCTGTCTCTATTACATGAAATTACAAAAATGCCATTTACTTCAGTGGAAACAATATTAATTATGCTGTTGTAATTAACCTTCTCCATTTCTCTTTCAAACTTGCTACTCTCAAATAATCATGAACACTTTACAACTGGCAACACAGATTAGGACAGATTAAACAATATAAAAGATGTGGACATAGCTAATATCAGTTAGAGCAACTCTAACACAGGATCCTCAGGAAGGGAGGTTAGAAAATAGGCAAAAATGAAGTCAACATGAAAAGGGAGTATCCTGTTTTTCACAGCTTTTGTAGCATCTCTTAGGAATTGTACTGATAAATGGTGCACAAAGTTTCTTTGTGTGTCTTGCTGGAGTCAGCAAACCTTTTCTGTGAAAAATGTAATGGATGGGGAGTGGCACTGGTGAATAATAAAAAAAAAAGAATAAAAAGAAGCAAGACACTATTATTGATCAATATGGCAATGTTACTGACTCTGCTGCTAAAGTTAATGTGCTATTCAGAAACTTCTGAAGTGGATAAAAGCAAAGTTGTAACTTGCTTTCTTTGTACATGGTTAGGGAAAAAATAGTTTATAAACTTAACAAAAAGTTAGGAATTTTCACTTCAGATTTACTTCTGGTTGTTGATTCTGTAGATTAATTTTCTTGCTATTCACAGAATGATCTACTCGCAGTGGAAAACAGATTAAATATAAGATGTACTTTGTGACTGTGAACACTCTGATTTGGTCTTCATCTCACTCACAGGAATACATTTTCTCTAATGTGACTTCTTTTTCTTTATTTGGGTCTTATCATTTGATCCATACCTTTAAATGCCCAAAATGCTGTAGGATCAATAGGGTATTGGAAATAGAATATTCTTCTAGGATGGAATATCTAAAGACATATTAAGGAAAAACGTACATGTAAATCCATGTGCATTTTCTCTTTTGACAAAGCCCAATTTAAATGAGAGGTAAACTGAAGAGTGGCCAAAGCAGTGACCTCTTAAACCCAGTCACAGGAGAAAATGTGGGGTCAAATCACACACTGACAAGAAAATCGAGCAGGGCTTTCACCTGAGGATGAGAATGCTCATCTGCAAGGGGAGAGAGTCTCAACACCTATGAATATTTATGCATTTTGTACAATTATTGTTGAATATTGAACATGAACATTCATTAGTGCAGGAACCGAAACCCCACTTTCCCTCATCCAAGGTAACTGCTCAAGTCATTAGACTCCAAGGTCACATCCAAGCCTCAGTATAGGCAATGAATATTTCACTATACCATGCCAAGTGTAACAACTTCTGCAATGGGGAAAAAGGGGATTGAGCTACTTTGAATCTAAAAATGCTCTAAATTCACATATTTACTGGGGTTTTTTTTGGTTGTGTGTTTTATGTTTGTCTGCTTATTGTTGTTGTTGTTGTTTTGTTTTGTGGGTTTTTTTTCCAAAAAAGCATTTGGCTATATATGATTATGCTCCTTATTATTGTAAAATGTGTATGTGGAAATTATATTTTCTTTATAAATATTTTATATTTTCTTTAGCTATCAGTGTCATTATTTAACTATGAAAGTATATCAACCACATATAGCAACTATTTATATGTAATGTTTGACTATTTGATGCCTATATATGAACAGTATATTGTCCTGGCAACACGGTTACATTATGACTTTGAATTTGTAAAAAATACATTAGTTCCCCCAGAAGCTGCATTCTCTCTGAACAAACAGGACTGTTTCAATCAACATTCTTCTTGCCTTTTTTCAGAATTTTATATTCACATAAATTAGCTGTGACTTCCTGCGTATCATCTCTATTTTTCATTAACCTTGGCTGAGGTATTTTTCCTAAATGTTTTACGTCTGCATTTCAAGATGTTAACTTCCGGTTATTCCTTGTATCATATTCCAGATTTTAGAGGATTTGATTAACATTTCAATTTTAGTATATTTAAAAGAAACAATAATCATGCAACATATCGTTTCTGTTTAGTAACCATGGGTTAGCCATGGGTTAAATAATGGAAATACAGACTAGATTTCTTTTATAACTTTCTTCCTTTTACAACGAGTTTAGGAATCCCTACTTGTTAATGCTTCTTTTGACAATCCAATGTCCAAAGAGTTTGAAACATTTGAATGATACTTATGAAAAAGTTACCAACAAAAGTACATTTAAGAAAATATACACGCAACTCCATTCATGCATGTTTGTATTAATGCTTACATTTAGAAATTAATTTAAAGTAGAATTACTCAATAATTTTCAGTTTCCCATCTGCACTCATAAAACTTCATATCAATGCTTCTTCTGAGTAACACTTCGACAAAGGTTATATAGGGATGAAATATTTTTTATATAAGAATCATTTGAGAAATCTCTAACCAAGGTTCCTTTTCTATTTCTAAAGTAGCCTAGATAATTTAAAATGCAAAATGTATACACGCCTCCTTTTTTGCTTCTATCTGAAATACAGTGACAATTTCTATTTCATTATTTCTAACTCTGGAGTACTGGAAGTTTGGTAAGTGTATTTCTTTAAATTCATCTTCCTTCTGCTTTATAACCCAAAGGTTTGCTTTACAGATCTGGCACCTATTAGCATTTATTCCAAAACTGATGAGTGTTGTTCAATTACCTATTCTTCCACTTGAATAGTAATGGAGTTCTGCTTAAGGACTCTTATGCATTGTTTGAATAAGCCTAACAGAGCTCTAAAATGTTTCTCAAGGACAGTAACAAGGTATTGTGCTCATGAGACTGCCTCACAGGGAGAAAAAGAATTATGAACCACATTTTATCCAAGTGCCATGGTCAGCTGAAGAGTAAGGATCTAATTCTCCTCAAACCCCATTTTATATCAGTGGAGTTGCTCATCATGTAACATATTGTGCATCTAAACAGAATCAAGACTTTTGTGCTTGAGAGAGCAAACTCTTGTGAGATTTACAGGTGAATCACATCCCTCCACCCAAAACCCATGGAAAGGTGAGGTAAAGAAGAACATGGTATGGTTCATTATGATATCACATCTTGCTTGCATTTATTGTTTTCACTTCCAGAGTTGTCCTATGTAAACTGCTCTGACAGTACAATTTTCTTCTTGCCTGAGAATAGCTACACTGGGAAAGCTGCAGGACTAAACCACGTACCAGAAACCAACCCTGTCCATTTTCTCTGAAAGGGTTATTAACACAGTTAATTACAAGGGTTATTAAGGGTTATAAATAAGTAATGAACTATTTCAGGTGCCATTTCTCATGAAAGTTGGACATTACTTTACTTTGCTCTTGGCTCTAAAATCGTAAGTGCTAAATCTGCTTGGTTTTCCACTGGTCTTTTGACACCAGACACGATGTCCAGCAGCAAATGTACTGTCAGTCAGTCTCACACAGCAATTGTCAGCTTTCTCCCATGGTGGAATCAGTGACCTTTCAGTGCATGAAGGGAGTTGACATGACAACACACATTCTATAATTTCTCACAATATATACTTTTTTGCTGCTACAAGCTTATTGACCTTCTAATCGCACAGACATGAGATTGCTGACAGTGTAACACGCTCACTACTTTTTTCCCCTACTGTCCTTTAAAAAAAAAAAAAGTTCCTTTTAAATTTCGTGCATGCATGTTTAATCATCCAGTTCTTTGATAGTTGCCTGTACATTTATTTCTTGAAAATAACACATGTGATCTTGTAACGTATTAATCTTAATTATTAATAACGTTAATATTTAGTGCTTAATAATATTAAATTAAATTATTCAGAGAATAATCTTTGCTTATGTGTTGCATAATTCTTACTTGCCCTAGTTTATAACAGATTTCTTGGTGATAGGAAATGGCTTATGTTCAAATTCTGAAATTTAGATGTACAGCTCCTGTCTGGATACATAAACCATCATGATTTGAAAAGTGTTATGCAGCTACACTGTTTGTTTTTTTTTTAGTCTGCAAAAAGTGGATGCCATGCATGTATGGATGTTTAGAGGCTCTATGTAGCTGTTGTTTCTTTGTGAAGGCTGTCCTCAGACTTCTCACAGGCCCAGGCTAAGCTGGATTTTTTGCCCCAATGACCAAGATGAAACACTTGGAGAAATCATTTTGCTGTGTAGACAAGATAAGTTCCCCATGCACCATTTTTCAAGGCAACGTCCAAAACTGCCTGCTGCGCACCTGGTCCTCATGCCCTTGCCCTGCTCTTTGCCAGACTGACGTAGAGTCAGGTGCTGCTGAGCCCAGTGTTTTATTCCCTCTGTTATTCCCCTGGTGGAAAGGAGTGTGCTGGGGACCTGCCTGTGGCCACTGCTGAGCTGGGCACTTGGCACTAGACTAAAAAGATCTTAAAAATGTGATTTTTGCTGCCCCTCTCAGACTAGGAGGTGTCTCAGCAGCTGTCCATATGGCTTATGCTGAAAACTGGTCCTAATACTGATATTATTACTTTTCAGGAGTGGTTCTTCAGCCAAACAAAAAGGCAGCTTTAAAGGCAAAGTGCAAGGAAGCAAGTGCAGTGCTCTTTGCACAAAGCTCTCTGCTGCAGTTTTTTTAGTCTCTATCCCACAAAGTTTAACAGAGGAAAAATGTGTCCTCTGTATGATGATTAAAAAGGAAAACTTCAGAGAGGCTCTCTTTCATTTTGAAATTGTACAGGTTTTCAGAGTTTCTATTTTGTTCCTTTATAAACTCTTCAGACTCTTAGCAGAAGAAGTCTTTCTGAGAAAGGAAATGAGATAATTTGAGCTATTTGGCTAAGACCTATTATTAAATTATTCTGCTGTAGCCATTTGCATTATCTCATCTAATGTTTGTTGATTCCTTTTAACCTCATACTCAAAATTCACCTAAGAATATCCTGCAAAATAAGAATTAGTTTTATTGGTGTGGTGGAAAAATTGATTAGTCATCTGGTTCTGTTATGTATTTCACTGTTTTATGCTATATGATTATTAATTATAATCCATACCTGTGGCTCTTCAAGTAGTTGCCATATATCTGTTAGTCCTACTAGTGCACTCTCAGATGGTCACTTCTCTAGTCAAATAACCAGTTTAGATATGGAGGTTTGTGCTTTTCTGCTTCTGTTTCTTAGACCTAAGAGAGTGTTTTTTATCAGGAGTGGGCCAAATACATTATTTTGAACAAAAAATTTCTATAATTCTGAAAATAGCATTTGGATTCTCCTGACTGATCCCTACCATCTATACACTGTCATTTATCAAATGATTCAGTTTGTTGGTTTTTTGGGGTTTTTTTGTTTGTTTGTTTTTTGTTAAGCTGCCCTATGACACAACAGAAAACTTGAAGGAACTAAATATGAAGCAACCCTTCAATTTACATTTTAAAATTGTATTGGTTTGGGGCTGGGATAGAGTTAAGTTCCTTTGTAGCAGCTCGTACAGGGCTGCATTTTGGATTTGTGGTGGTAGTTAAGGGAGAAGCTTTTATTACTCCTGAGCAGTTCTTACACAGAAACAAGGCTTTTACTGCTGCTCCCACCACCCAACCAGCAAGTCACTTGTGAGGGCACAAAGAGTTGGGAGGGAACACATCCAGGACACCTGACCCCATCTGAGCCAAGGGATGTCCCAGACCATATGAGCTTTATATACTCAGCATATGAAGCTGTGGAAAGGAGGAAGAGGGGGACATTCAGAGTGGTATTTGTTTTCCCGAGTCACATGTGCTGGAGCCCTGCTCTCCTGAGGGTGGCTGAACACCTGCTTCTCATGGGAAGCAGAGAAAGAATTCCTTGTTTTGCTGTGATCGAGCACCTGATTTGCTTCATATGTTAAACTTAACTCACAAATCTTCTCTCTTTCACCCTTATGACTCTGTCCTCCATCCCACAGGGGAGAGTGAGACAGTCGCTGGGTGGGGCTGAGCTGCTGGCTCATGGCAACCATGAAGATGCCCCAAAGATTTAACTGGATAATCCCAGTATCTATTTTTCACTTGCTCGAGGAATTTGTTTGTCATCTGTAGCCTTTGAGGCAGTTCATATTTCTGCCAGGTTTTGCAAAGTTTCTGGATGCTCCTGTTCCCAACCAATCTGCTGCATTTAGTGGGTAAACAGGAAATGCACATATGTGTGCTGAAGGATCTGTCACATGTGAGATATAAGCTATGTTCTCTTTTCTGCTGTGTAAACATCCCTCATTAAATATTACAGTTTATCAGGATTTATTTTGTTTGGTTGGGTTTTAGGGGATGTGGGGGAGGGAAACATCTTTATATTTTCTTGGTCATCAGTTATTCTTAAAAAGCTTTATCCTTATTAGAACTAAACATTCTTTATTCCTCCACAGCTCTATAGAAGTTTCTTAACATAAGAAACAGTCCTATGTTCAATTTATTATTGTTCCTGTACTATCTGCTATTGATTTTTATCTTATTTTAAACTTTTTTTTTACAGGCTAAGTCATTTTTCAGCCTCAGGGAAGCAACACAGCAAAACATTTTGCAGGCAGATAATTCCAAGAATAGCATAAGGACTTTTTGCTGAACTTGTACATAGCATATTTTTTAAATTCTTTTTCATTTCTTCCACAATTTTCGTATTTTTTTCTTTCAGTACTTCTTTTGTTTCCTTTCAGGAATACCTATTTGGATAATCATGCTTTCTTCCTATTCCTATTTATTATCTTTAGTTAGGCCCTGACTCAGGAGTTTTCATAAATGAATATCAAACTTAGACTAAATTATACTGCTAAATTATATGATTTCCCAAACTAGATATTTATGAATCAAGTCTGCAATTTTATAATTTCTCATTTAGAAGCTGCCTTTGGTCATTTCACTTTTTACGGTCTTCTATCCTACTGAATCAAATTTTGTTGCTTTTTTGTTTCCTCTGTGTTTCTTTATATTCCATTTTTTAAATTAAAATAAATATTTTCTTGGATGCATTTTTTTTAATTGTATTATTTTATTAGCACTGTATCTAGAATTATGAGGGTTCCAGGGTCCAAGATGGAACAATGGTGAATACTTGTCTTTGTTCAATTTCCTTCAGCTGTGGATATTTGCACAATGAGATTACTGTGCATCCAACCTACTTTGATTTTACTATATCCATTTTTCCTCCCCTTGTTTTAAAATATGGAGGTTTTGAGGCATGTATGATCTATCCATTTCTGGTTTTCTTCAATAGCATATTTATAGACTTATGATTCATCTAGTTCTGGCACGTTAATGAAGTATCACACTTAAAAGACTAGATATTGTTGGGCTATGCTCAGTATAGGTATCCTCCTACTTCAAATAATCTGTGTGAGTTTTGATTAGTAATTGTAAGATGATTATTCAGATTTTTTTGCAGCTGTAGAAAAAATATTGTAGTGCTTCCAAGAAATATGTGGAATATTCATAAATATAGATAGTATCTCGTATAATCCAGAAGATGTGTATTTATATGTGTGCGTGCAACACCTGAAATACACCAGCTAACACTGATGGTAAGTTTTGAAATGCTTCATTGTTTAGTTCCAACAGATTTCTTTATAGATGCAGTCTAAAATTTTCTAAATTTAAAAAGCTCCTCCTTCAGTATGAACTACTCTCTCATTTGGGGCAAAACCAGTGAAATGCTTTTTGCAGCTGGGGTTTCAGCACTACTTTCATTATAGACTTCAGAGAGGCAATCCTACATAAATGTCCATGAATAGACTCAGTAGAAGCAATTAATTCACTAATAATGTGAGTAGTCAGGGTCTTTTAAAATGGATCCCAAATCTCCAGAGGAATAAATGTCAATATCTAATACCCCTTTGTCTTACACTAATAAATGTTCTGTACAAAAAGTGGAGGACTATCGAATTAGTCTGTGGGTCAAATTCAGACCAGCAAACTAATGCAAATCTCTCATTAAGCATATATGACTACCAGCTTTAAGGACAAGGACATAAGAATAATTTCATTTGGGTAGGTAGGTTTGAATACCTTTTATTCAGTTGCAAGCTTTTTGTCCTCCAATTCTGCAAACAATTTTCAAAAGTATTTACTTTCAACAGTAAGAAGAGTTTGGTCATTTTCTAGTTAAATTGACATAAAAATTCAAGCATCAAAGAGATTTGGGTTTGAATTCTTCTTATAAGCTCCACAGTCAAATTGATGCTATTTACAAGTTTAAATTATTATCCAGTGACATAAAAAATAGGGCTTTGCTATGACCTGTATATAGCTAGAAAAGATTAAACCCTTTCAGGCAGAGTTGTATTAAAATGTAAAAATCTCTGTTACAATAAAAAATATACACAATAGTTGCACATAGATTTACAATGGCAATTAATTGGACAGATCAAGATTTTTTTTCTAGAAGAGAAACAAAGAACTCTCTTTTTTTTTTTTTTTTTTTTACTAGGACTTAAATTATGAAGACATTATTTTAATGGTATCTTCAGAATCCTTCAGATTGGTTTAAGATTGTGGCAACTTATGGGCCATTAACAATTTCCAAATAAATGAATTTAAAAAAAAAGGAAATGTCCTCTGAGATAAAGACCACAAGTAGATGTTACTATGTGAAGAAGAAAGGGAGAGCCATGATTCTACAGGTAAAGAAGATTTCAAAATGAGCAAAATCCTCTGGATGGGATGATAAGGAAAAATACGATACATTATTTATTATGTTGGGAGGCAATTAACCACTGTATCCTCCAGAAATGCACATATAAGAGTTTGAGGCATAAGGGGTAAAAGGACCCATTACCCTTCCTCATGCTTTAGTTGTCATTATGGGCTGCCATTGCATCCACTTGCCCTTGTTTCACTTTAATGAGTGCACAAAGATGAATAACACAAACAAGTGAACTGAGCCTACAGTCTTCCAGGTACAAGATAGTTGGAATTTTTTCATTAAAAATATCCAAAGAAAGGATTTATGGTTTTACCTGTGGTGGATCAGATCTCATCTATTAACTATGGGTTACAAAGTGCTACAGCCGAAATACTTAATCTGACCTAGTTAACAGGATTATCATTATGGTCCTTCAAAACTTACCTTTTGCCTATGCCTACCATTTTTAATTCTTTTCTGTTTGCTATTTCTGCAGTACTACTGAATCCATTTCTTACTCCTCTGTCACAGTATCCTACTTTTTTCTTGAAATTCCTTATTGCTTATTTAGAGGTCACTTAAGATTTCATGTTCACGCCAAAACTGGAAACATTTAGAATATGCTGGTGTACTACAATTGGCCAATGGCCAATATTTTTTCTATTTCTAAATAAGTATACAGTAGTGGCTTTGGGGTTTGTTGTTTTTTTTTTTTCCTTTTCCTTTTTCAACTCAATCATGATTTCCTCTTCAAAACAGGTGAGGAAACTCTACTTAACAGGTGTGGAAAGGGGTTAACATTGATAAGTAAATGACTAAGCCAGTGCCAAACAATGTGAGCATGCTCTTGATGCTTCTTTTCCAGTTCATCTCTTTGAAGGGGTACCACCAGCATACCTTTTTTCACCAACAAAAACACAGAGCTGTTTTCAGTCTTCGTTTCCAGCTTCTAGTGTTGAGTGTGAAGTGGCTGACCAGACAGGGAAAAGGAGAAGCACTTCTCCCGCCATCAGCTCCCTTCTCAGCTCGTGGCTTCCTTATGGAATTCTTTTGTGCATCTCTGGAGTTGAACCATGGAAAGGTAAGAGCGACCACCTCTAGTGATCTAGAGTTGCATGCTTTTGCAAAATATTGGCAATATTTGCAGACTCAATTTTACATTCTATCTACAATTATTGTATTTTTAGCATGTCTTTTCACTGCTTCAAAGCCAGAGCAGACTTATTCTTAGTGGTTAAAATAGCTTTGAAGCAGATAGGATTTGCAATATGCCATTTGAGCAGATTCCTTTGCTATTCAGTATTGAGAGGCTGAAGCATTGATGCTGCAACTTGTTTTCGGAGCTATGAGCTGTTCTTTCTATCCAATGTCTCTTAGAGGTTTTGTGCCACCTCCTGCTGTAGTTTTGAACACAATACCTTCAGTTGAAATGAAATTACTCTAAAAATGAAAAATGAAGCACCAAAGCTGAATTAAAACAGCCCAGAAGATTTTTATTTCACTGCAGGATATATGTATTTAAACTTGTGTAATGTACTTAAAGAAGGATTAATAGAGACTCATTACTTCCCTTGATGCTATAAAATACACATCTTAAACTGAGAAACACTCAGATACTGAACAATGAGAACCACCAACTACCTTCAATGAACTGCAAATAACTATCTAAATGATTATTCAAATCCAGCCAATATGAAAACATTTCCATTGTAGAAAACTGAGACACCTGCTTATATAACATCTCAGTGTTTGAAAATTTCATTTAGATTTCTTGGTCTCTCAGGCTACCAGTTAAAAACAACCCAGCAGACAAGAACACAGCAAAATAGGAGCATTCAGGGTATATGGTGTAGAATAATGAAAGCAATTTAGATACATCTGGGATAATGCCACATTAACTGCATTAGTGAAGCATTTTCTCCCATAACATAATCTGTCAATGGCCTACAGTAACTGACAGAATAAAACTTCTTGTCAATTTTATTTTTGCATATCCATATTTTCTATAACAATGGCTTTTCTTCTTTTTGAATTTTTGTCTTACATCACAACCTGCACTCTTATTGCTTCCTTATGAAAATTCAGACCTTTTGCATACATTTCATCGGTACTTTTTCACCTTTTGTATTTAGAGAGCTCTACAACCTGCTTTGAGACATAGACAGAACTAGGGTTCCTCTGGTAGGACAAAGCCTGGGCTTTGCAGATATCCTTATATCTGTACATCTGACCAGTGGAAGGAGATAAAACTGATATCATGTTATAACTTTGCCTTCCTTGTTCCCACGTTGGCTGAGAAACCAGGAACAACATATGTCATGTCCCTTGTGTTAAACCTCTATCTATACTCCAAAGCAATGGCTGGAGACAGTTAACATTAATCTGCTTAGAATCAGGGAGTCAAGCTCTCCGTGCAATCCAGGCTCAAAGCAAGGAACTGTCTGCAGCAAAGGACCGAGAGAGGAGTCAATCTGGGAACAGGCTGAGAAATGCTACCTCTTCACAAGCACTGAAGATCTGCCCTCAGAGTCCTCAAATTCTTTGCATTCTTCGACAAAAATCACTCAAGACTAGCTCCTGACATTCCCCCATGCACTTCATCTAGTGGCTTTGGAGAAAGCTGGTTAATTCTTCAAAGCTGAGGCTCTTTTGATCCTATCAATGATACTTCACTGTAAAGGCAGTGTGAGCAATTCATCCAATAGGTATTACAGATAATTCCTGTCTTTCTCGTATGTCTTCTTGACTTTTAGGACATGTATGCTCGGTGTTATAAATTAAAAAAAAAGTGATGCAACTGGTGAGGATGTATAGAAAAATTAGCCACAATTGGGATGTCGTGCCAGTTTGTTTTTCCAATAATGTCCTTGTAACACAACTGGTGTGAGGCATGCCCTGAAAAGAGCATAAGATGCTGCGCACCAAGAAAATGCCATTGGGAAATATCTGCAGCTGTGAGCAGTAATTGGTAAAGTGCTATCATCAAACCCCACACGGTCACATATGCAGAGGAAGATTCATAGCATATCAAGTGTAAAATGAAAGCTGTGATATAGCAAACATGAAGCCAAAGAAATATTGGTCAATATACTGAAGCTGCTGGCTGAAGCAGTCTCCAAAGTGTTTGTGACTTTGAAAATAAAAGGAGAGAACTGGAAAAAAAAGCCCCATGTTGTTATAGTTAGTGGGAAAAGCTGATGTAGAGAAATATTCCACAGAAATGAGGTGCAGATGCTGGAAAGCTGGATCATTATCAGTGAGTAATATCACAGTGTCAGTGCTCTCACAAGCATGAAAATGATATACATCATCACTAATCCCTGTGGATTTATTATGTCACATGGTCAGTTTACATTCGTCCATCTCCATCAGGCAAAGGCTGTGGACACTAACCAATAAAACTGAAGTCCTTAAGTCACAGTGAATGGATGAGTGAGAAACACAGTAACGTCATGGAGTGTAATCATGGATTAGTAGGCTAAGACACATGAAATATGTGCTGGTATAAAGTATTAAACTAATTATGAAGAGTGGTTCTGCACAGCCAACACCAGATGCTTTGATTCTGGCTACTAATCTGTTTGAAACACAAAGCTATGTCACATATAAGTGTGGTCCTGCACATTGGCAAGGTGCCCAGAGATTGTGAACCTGCAGCAGAATGGTGAGAGAGACTTTCTCACTCTTTTTCTTGCTTTAAATGATTGTCACAGATACTTCTCTCCCTTTTAAATCATTCTCCTTTATGTTGAACAAAATTAAGCCTGTGTCCCTAAAAGAAAAGAGTTGCTCAGATTTTGGAAAGAAAGAAAAAGGTTATAGATATCAACTGGTTCTCTGGCGTTTTGAGCATCCTTCTGCCTGCCAAGCAGAGAGAGGGTGGTAAGATTTGTAAAATATATAAGGATCTCCAAGTGGCTACAGGTAGGGTCCATTTTTCCTTTGTAGTTCCTTTGCTGATTCAAGCAATGAAGAATAACTGACTGTATTGAAAATCTCTGCTTCAGTGATGCTGGGAGTAGTTTTCTAGCCTGAATGTTCTCTTGGTCAGGGAAAGAATACTTGGGGATTTTTGTATACAGGCATAAAGCCAAATTCTGGGACTTTTGGAAACATTGTACTACATGGAGAGAACAAGACAATCTAGTTATGTTGAAACTGGAAATTCTTTAGTTCATCATGGTTATTCCTTGATGATGTATCACAATGTATATAATGAAGGTTGCCTGGCCCGACCCAGTAAAATTTGCGTGGTTTTGTAGGCAAAAGCCAGAATATTATTTCTAATATCACCTAAATTATTTTAGAAGCTCAGCTGCAGTGATAAGAGGTGAAGGCTTCTTAAATGATTTTCACCACTTGCTCTGAGACTACACTCTGCAGGAAAAGATCCACCACTGCTAATAAATAAAAGAATAGTTTTAACTTCATAGACTCAAGTGAAAGCACTATGAGTGCAGTACTGGATCATATTCCACAAAGGCTCATGCTTTGATTACATGTAGCTTCTAAGATAATTAAAAACTATTACACTGGTATTTGAATGCATCATCCTTCCTTCTTCCCTGTCCACTTTCCTCTTGGATGCATTTCCCACTTTTACATCTTAGTTTTGCCTTCTGGAGTATATACAGAGAGAATTAAGACAGAAGCCTGCATTGTTGCCTGTGATAGTGTATCAGATGAACTGGTGCATTTAATGTCATGAAATGTCTGGGGTTCACCCTTTTGCAGGTGACCAGAATGGGGATTACACATCCTGTTTTGATTATTTACTTGAAAAGCAGCTTGGCTTTGTATTTGGGTGAATGTCAAACTTTCTATCTCACCTTGATAGTTCTTTATGCTTGTGTGGCAGGCAACCAAAGGAACAAAAAGAATAAGAGAGACTTGACCTATATCTCTAAAAGTAACTGAACCTAAAAACAAGAACCTTCTGATTCTGCCTTAGAGGATTTCTTCCACTAGCTCACTTCAGTCCAAATTAAAAAAAAATAAATAAAATTGAGGACTCCACAGTTTGAATTAAGCTCATTGTCTGATTAGGAGCCCTGACGAAGCACTTGCAGGAATACAGTGTGTATATAAGTGAGAAAGCTGTTTTTCTTGTTGGTTAATCAGGGGATGGTTTTATGGTTCAACTACTCTGTGTTTGTTTCCTGTGATTTGCAAAGAGAGGAGACCATAGAAGGTTTATTTTTCCCTATAAAGAGCAGTTCTACTACCTTGATGATCCCTGTAGGTCCCTTCCAGCTCAGGATATTCTATGATTGTGTGACCGCTTATACACAGTTAATGGAGGATTTTGTGTGAGGTGAGAGATTGCAGTAAAGGAAGTTCTGACTATGAATGCAGCTGGATCTTGCCTTGGGAAACTGGAGCTTATTCCTGTCTATGACATGCAGAGATATTTTATGCTATGAAGTAACTTCAGCCCAACTTTTCTCACTAGTTTACAAGGTTCTTCATATCTCTTGTGTTGTACGTGCAAAAGTGTTTACAAATCAGCGCTAAAACTGTAGTCAATAAAGCCATAAACATAAAACCTGCTATTCAATATTAGGAATGCTGAAAAATCAGTTTCTAGCCACCTCTCAAAGTTCACATGCAAATCAATCAATCCTTTTGACCTTAAACTCCCTGTGATTTAGTAATCCCTCCTTAAAATATATATAATACCAAATAGATCCCCATCATTTTGGTGGGGTGAAAGGCTGGGAAAATAAATTGGTATTTGGGAAACTATCACATAGTAGAAATGTGTGAATTAAGTTTCTGTTTTTAGAACAGTGTTTGAAGAGTGTGCTACTAATAATACCTGGAACTACATGTAGAAATTGAAGAGAAATAAAAGATGGAGAAGCTTTTCATAAATGATTTCCATTCAAGCTATGCATTGCATGAGGAGGCAGAGAATTCATTAGCTTTTAATGCTTGTGATCTTAAGTCTAAAGAGTATCATAAGCATGAGGACTAAACTCCAATTACATAAATGTGATTTTCAAATAATTAGCAATGTAAGCTGATAGTGCTTTTTAACATTATTTTATGGATATGTACATATGCATTCATATGCATGTAAGTTGGCAAGCACAGTTACCAATGTTACCCAGTTATTAGTGAATACCTGTTTAGGGCTCTGAGACACTGTTACATGGTTCAGGGATATCTTGAAAATATCAAGTCTTGTTTTTTTAGTGTATTTTCAGAAGCTTTCTTGCTATTATTTTTTTGCTTTGGTCATATAATTAGAAGTAGAGTTTCATCTGTAATGTAATTTACATCAATTGTACAAAATTGTTGTCAAATGACCTTGTTAATATGGCAAATCACATATAAGAGAGGTTATTTAACTGAGATCTAAATGTTTAAATAGCTTAAAATCTTAGGATTAATAACATTCAAAATGTTGACTGTGCTACTTGAGACTTATAACCTTTCTCGAATGGATCCTTAGTTAATTATCTCTAAAACCAGCCTTTTAAAACAGTAGAGATTGATATTTAACTTTTTTTCTATTAACCATATTTAGTTTTAAGATTTGGAAAGGTAGTCCTCTAAGGTTCAGCTGACATTTAGACAATTATGTTGAGACTTAGCATTGATATATTTTGATTGCTTAACCCTTCTTGTCAGCAGTTTTGTATTTTATGCAGACCTTACTGATGTGGCAATGGCATTTATAGCAGAGTGCATTTATTTTAATAGAGCAATTCTTCTCCTTATAGTCATAGCAGTTATGACTATTATCCTAAAACAAAGCAGGATGAAACTGTAATCAATCTATAGGAAACAGTTTCACATGCAGGCATATGCATATCCCTCGTGAAAACTGATGCTGACAAGTATTAAACTGTAGGCACTTTATTATGAAACCATTGTATGTGCTTCACTTTTTATGAAAAGGGTAAAAATCCTCCAACAACAACAAAAGGACTACTGAAGTAAAAAAAAAATTGTTTTCCGTGGTTAAAGCTTGACAGCATGAGCTCAGGGCTGACTATAAAAACTGGGTAAGTTGCTCCATGACTCTCTTGAAGGCTACAGGAAAAAAAATCTTCATGATATGGATTAAGGAAACTGGGGATATTTAAGCTATGGCAAGGCTTCTGTCATGCTCTTGCTTATTGCATCTTCCAGGTCTGAAGAGTTGTTATTCTAGCTCCATCCTAACTCACTGTATCTCAAAGGAATTTTTTTAGGAGTGGGGGGAAGATAATATCAATTAAGATGACCTAAGATACAGTACCTGAATTTTGGTCTCTTTGAATATGTTGGTATTTGATTGTAAGGATGGAGTGTCATGTGCTGTCAATGTTCCATGGCCATTTAAACAGCAGTGCTTGTCCCTCTCCATTTCTGTGCAGCAGGAGAAACGAGATGGCTGTGTCATGCACTGGAACTAATGCAACATATTATAAAGTAGAAATAGTTAAATAAAAGCTGTCAATAAATCAGTGGTGGATAGAGGGAGAATGAACTGCTTGTTTGGTGTAAATGCTTGTTTTATTTCATCAACCTCTACTTTTTTGTTGGTTTTGTTTGTTTGTTTTTGTTTTTAAAGACATCAGGAATGGACTGAAAAATGTTTATTTACATATAAAACAATTTTAAGATTAATCAACATCTTAATGCCTCTGAAGTTTTGAAAATAATAATCAGCAGATAGTAGATACAATATAGAACATATTAATTGTCTTTTTCAAACATTGTCCTCTGAATTTTTTAGTGATGGAGTCTGAAGGTCATTTATGAACAATTCATGTGACAATTCACAGCTAATAAAGGGTATCATGTGGAATGAATTACCACCTGCTCCCTTTTTGCAAGAAAGTATCTTTCAATATCCATGTCACAATACTGTTTATCGCATTTCAGACTGATGTCTATGCAGAAGAACCTAAACAACGAGGTAGGAGAGTTACTATTTAGATTGCATTCTGCTCCTAATATCTCTTTCTTGAATGCTCCTCATGTCTAGTCTGTGTCTCATGAACATTTCTGTAAGTATCAATCAGGTACTGTCCTTGCCTGAGGAGGAGGGCAGAGCAATCTTTTGAGCAGGTCAGATGTTTTTTCAGTGGTAGTGTCCTGTCTTTGGCTGGGGTAGAGTTAATTGCCCTTCTGGTAGGTGCTGCAGTGTTGAATTTTGGATTTAGTATGAGAACAATGTTAGTAATGGACCAATCTTTTGGGGTTTTTTTGCTGAGCAGTGCTTACCCTAAGCCAAAGACTTGGTTTTCAGTGTCTCATCCTCCACCAGTGAGGAGAAGCTAGGAGGTAGCATGGACAGGACAGCTGACTTGAACTGGCCAAAGGGATATTCCATACCAGTACACAAACCAGGAAGGGCAGACTGCTGCTCAGGGATGCACTGAGCATCAGTCACTGGGTGGTGAGCAATTGCGTATTGAGCATCACTTGTTTATCTTAAGTGTTATTTCTCTCTCTTTCCTTTTATTTATTTTTTTTAATTATTAAACAGTTCATATCTCAACACAAAAGGTCTTCGCCCAGGCAGCTAACAGTAGGACAACAGGGAAGAGTCTCAAGCTGCACCAGGAGAGATTTAGGTTAGACATTGGGAAAAAGAATGGGCTGCCCAAGGAGAGTCACCATCCCTGGAGGTATCTCAGACTGGATGTGACACTTAGTGCCATGGTCTAGTACACAATGTGGTATTAGGTCAAAGGTTGGACTTGATCTCAGAGGTCTTTTTTCAACCTAGTTCATTCTGTGATTCTGTTTACTTTTCTTGCCTTCCATTGTCCTCCCAGCTGGGGTGATGAGGGGGCTGTTTGAGCAAGGGGCTGTGTGGGGCTTAGCTGATAGATTGGAAAGACAAAATGCAATCATGTTCTCCTTCTAGAAGACATGACTTGTATGAATGCATAGATTGATATAATGGAAAACCTTACAATATACCAAAGAAAATGCAATTTGTGTGAAAAAAGCACCTGGCTGAACAGGCACAGGCAGGGTTTGCTGCTGCTGCCACCACTGCTGGTGGAAAGCCTAGGCTGGGCAGAGCAGTACATCTTCAGCTCCATGGTAGCCTTTGTCCCCAGCCTCTCCTACTTCCTAGCAGTCTTTTCCGCTCCAAACAGAAAAGCACCCTTTATATTGCCATTTCTTTTCCCCTCCAAGTGCCCAGCATAACAGCCACACTGAATTGTGCCTGTCTTCCTCCTGGGGACTGATAGGCTCCCCTTCATCAGGATGGAAAATGAAGGAAGAGAGTGGGTTGTTGCATGAAGGGAGGCTGTTCCATGGGTGGGAGCTGCTGCCCACGTGGAGGGAATGTGTGTGTGTGCAGGCTGCAGCCTCCCACAGGAACAGGAGGAGCGATGCTGAAATCTGTATTCATTTCCTGCAGGCACCACTCCCAGGCTGCTTGTTTTAGGGGAAATATTTAGAATAGCAAAAACAGTTTTGTCCTAAATTAATACCATAAAGGACTGATGCTTCTATGACTTGAAATCTGATGTTAGGTGGAATTCAGAGTTCTGAGAGCATGCCAGGCTGCATTATGGGCACCAGAGAAGAACCTGGCCTTTTGTTTATGTTGCTCACACAATTCAATAGTTGGTATATACAGTGCTATATATATCCTGTTGATATACACTTTTAAAAATAGTAAATTCCTGAAATTATGTGACAGCTAGGCAAACAATAAAGGACGTAAGGAGCTGAAATATAGAATAGGTGCCAGGATTACTATCCTTCTCCCACTCTGTTGGTTATACTTTCCTTTAAAAGTAGAAGGCAATGGTAAATTTTAACGACCTTTTTCCTTCCAAATTTCTATTTTTAGATTTATAGGTAGAGGAGACTAGCAAATATTTTCAAGTTTTAGTGCTCACAGAAAGTTCCAAATGAACAGCACTTGAGAATAAAACCTGTAGTTCAGGCAGGACACAGCAAAGGCAGGATGTGTATAAGCTCCAGGCCTCTGTGATGAGCTTCAGATCTGGAAGTATTCCCATTGCATGACCTTTCTGCCGAGACTACCAGTAAAAGTATCAATTAATGTTAACAGTTTTATGATGTGGCCTCTTGCACCTTCAGAACTGTGCTAAAACCATTTTTCACCTTATCTGATGTTCTGAATAGTCAAATGGGTGGGTTTTGTTCTTCTAGTGCTTACTAATCCACTCAATCACTCAGTCCTTCAGCATCAAAAATGACCGTTTTCATCCAGACTGAGAACGAATTCTGGTGACGTATTAGTGCATTCACCATATTCAAGCAAAAATATACAATATTGATAGATGGTCATATTTATGAGATCCTACATTTCCATCTTACTAAACCTCACTGTTTGATTCTCCTTTTCTGTATCACTCTGAAGTGCATGAGATATGTGCTTTGTTCATGCATGGTAAAATGCAAGGAGAGTTGGCTTCAGCTGCTCAAACAATTCCATCTGAGCTTTTTTGCAGTCAGTGAATGCTATTTTTATGGGCATTTGGGTGGAAAAAAAATGTTTTCACCTGCATTGAGGTAATATTTTGTGAGAAAAAAGTTTTGTGTAAAACACTGATAAAAGAAGTTCTATTTCGAATTCTTCATATGAATTTTCATATGAGCTTTCATATGACCTTTACTGAGGCTAGTTGCTGCTTTTATTTTCATTTCCTTCATTATGCCATACAAACCAAATTGACAGCTGGTGACCCACCTGCCCAGTCAGCATTAGAAATTCCTGGTGGGAGATACTGTGGGAAAACCCATCAATGCTAGCAGGGAATTGTATTCAAAGATAAAACAAGCCTGCAAGTGTGACAAACTATGAGAGGGAAAACATGGGTAGCCATGGTGAACACATAGTATTACAAGCTCAGTTTAATAGCTTTGAATCATTTAAATGTATAGAGTTTGTTCATGTGTCTGACCTTGTTGTGATTAATGCTCAGGTCTAGAACTACAAATAATATTCCCCTCTGCTCCACAGGAGGCTTCTTCAGCTTCAGTTTTGGAGGGCATATGCTAACCAATGCATAATTTCTAAGGGGGTGTTGCTTGATCTAGTGACTTAGTCATACTTCTGGCACTGAGGTCCATCTGCTATTCAGAGAGCATAGGGAAAGAGGCAGGAAGCCAGATGTCACATATTAAAGACCTTGTCTCACTTTGGATGACACCTCTGGAATGCAGCCTTTGGTACATTTCTTGCATTAGTAAAAGGGTAATAGGAGAACAATGTGATCTTCCTATAGGTCATATTACATCCTGACTTTTGGGAGGACAAACAATTGCTGAGCAGGTCAAGGTGTTAACAGTCTTACACTTTTTTTTTTTTTTTTTGGTCAAGTGGTTTATTTCAAAATGATAAGGGAGACAGTGAAAGTTACCAATTATGCTTATTGTTTAACAACTACCTGGGTCAGTTGCTGAGTCCTTGGAGATGATGTATACCTTTATAAGTGCATAATTTGAATACAGATTAGAAGAATTGCTTCCAGATTTACTAGAAGTAAAACTACTTTATTTGAATTTATACTGTCCTCTATAATTTAGGTTCTGGATGCCATATAATTTTTAATAATGAGTTCTTATAAATATGATACATTGAGAAAATAAGCATTCATAACTCAGTTAACCTTTTTCACAATACCCTAGTTCTTTGCACAATCTACACGTAACATATGACAAGCTCAGATAAACACATGACAAAACCCACCCCACTCAAGGAAAAACAATCCTACCTTATCTTGGATCAACAGATGTTTTTCTAGTTAAATTTTACCTACTGTTTCACCATAACCAGAAACAGTGGCCCTGATTTGTTCAGAGGTGTTCAAGTTATCCCATTAGAAAGAAAGGGGAAAATCCATTTTCTATATCCCCTGAGCCAAATACATGCTGTACACCCTTTACACTTTATGCTCTATCAGTAAGAATTTCCCAAAGGCAATTCAAATGGTGGGGAAAATCAGAAAGGAGAATGGACAGCAGTTTTGTTACTGAAGTTACAGCCTGTTGGATATTTCACAGCTAAAGCTTAGCACTTCTGCAATGTATTGCAAAGAGTTGGGTATTTTTTTTTTGAAAACAGCCTTTGTAATTAATTTTCATTCCTAAACACATTTTGTTTAATCATTAAGGGGCAAGTTCATTATTCATTTATCTGGATTGCTGCAACAAAAAGATAGGGCAACTATTCAAAGCTTTAGGTGGTGATATAGTATTTTTAAAATACTATAAATCTAAGGAAAGACTATTTAGTCATGGTAGACAGAATTATTAAGGTCTAAAATACATTTCCTCCACTTGTTTCTCAAGTTATTTGTGCTATTCCAAACACTGTCCAAAAGATATTTTAAGCTGCAATTTCTCCATAAATAGTTAAAAAAATCTACATTCAAAAATCCAACAGTTCTGTGTGATTAATTTTATAATGATTTTTCAAATAATTTCTTCTAGCTATCCAAGCATTTTAGAGTAAGAGCTGAGGCTTCATTAAAAGAATACACTTTATCTGACTTTCACTTTCATCCTTAAACTTCTATAAAAGCTTACACATTTCTACAACTAAATTCTACTTAAAATTAAATATTTTAATGATTTTCCATAAATCGTTACTATTATTAGCAATAATATTCCAAATACAGTATTTGTAATCAGTAATTTCATGTTGCTCTCTTCTTTTTCTTTCTAATTCTTAATTCAATCATATTGTGGTAAGTTGACATTGGCTGGCTGGCAGGTGCCCAATGTTATGGTTTAGCCAGGTGGGCCTAAATTTAGGCTTTAAAGATCATATTAGGCCTAGAATTGTCAGCTGACTTGAGCGGGGCTGGGCTGGCTAACAGCTGATAACTTCTAGCCAATAATATTGTATTCCATACCATACTACATCATCTCAAAAGAAGTAAAATCCAGTGTGTGGGAGTGGCTTGGGCAGTTGTTTCACAGCTGTCGCCTCAGCAAGACACACNAGCTGCTTTCCCGTTGCTCCTCCTCAACAGGACAGAGGGCAAAAATGGGATGGCTTGAGGAAAAGACTGGAAGATTGCTTACCAAATATCATCATGGGTAGAACAGACTTCACTTAGGGAAAATAGAATTTATTGTCAATAATTATAGATCCATATAGTGAGAAATGAAAACAAAAAAAAACATAAAATGCTTTCAACTCACATATTTTTTCCCAGTTCCTTCAGGGAACATAGTCTGGTGTGGGGTCCTCCACTCTACTCCAGCATCTGGAGCAAGTCCTTCCTCTCCTTCTCTCACCTTGGGGATCAAAGGGTTATTTGTTGCCACACTTTTGGGTCAAAAATGGCACTGGCAGTCTTTATCTCAGCTGGACATGGACAAAGTGTAGTTAAATGAATTCTGCAGCCACTCTTTGCACAAATGCAGAGGGTGTGTTAGCTTTGCATGGGATGGTAGTTCCTGTGTAGTGGGTAATTTTGTGATGACGATAATGTGGGACAGAAATGGTTAAAGGCACACTTGTGTTGAATGATGTGAGTGGAAGACTCTCTGCATGTCTAAGGCATCCTAAATCTGGAGCCAGCTCCTGTTGCTCCACAGATTGGAGCACCCTGGAAACAGAACATAATTAAAGTCTTTGCTTCTCATCCCCCAAAATAGCAAAAGTTCTGAGATATCAAGGGGTATCCATTCTTAGCCAATATTTAACATATTGTTAATACTTTTTTACATGGATTTCCATCCCCCACACTCACTTTCTTAAGCTGACAGCAAGTTGATAAGAGGCTCTGACCATTTTTACAAATTTATAAATAGCTTTTAGCACCCTTTCCCCTTATTTTACAATTGCAAACATTTCATTTGGATTCCATGCTTTTGGGAAAGTTTCAAATTAGAAATAAATGGCAAAAATTCTCTCTGTATAATTGCTCAACCTTATTATAATTGCAAAATGCACAATAAGTGCAAGTTATTTAAAACCCTTGCTAGTTACAGAATATAAAATGTGAAGTTAGAATCTGAAATGAAATTGAAAATATGTAAGATGTAGTAAAACGCTGTTCTGTATATTTTATGTGATATGCATTTCTGTCAGGAGAAACGGGCTGCCCTCTACTCCACTAGTGCTTATAGGACATATGATGGCACACTATCATAGTGTTATCTCTCAGTCTGCTTTGCTAGTTACTTCTCACAGTAATAATATCATGTGGCATTGACATTAGAATAAAATTCCTTATATAAAAAAGAAAAATACTGAAGTTCTATGTGCCTCAGCTGTGTTGAAATCAGTGGAAATATCAAGGGATAAATTTAGCCTGGAAAATATGTAGAAGAAACATTAATTATCAGGAAACCATTTGAGAATGTGTCTTTATCACTGATTTTTTTTTCAATGTGTTTCACAAGTGAACACAGAGTACCTTTTTCAATCAGTATTGTGAAATACCAGATTTATATCTATACTGGATGAGTAAAAAATGGAAATAAATTGGTTATGGATTATACTTCAATTTTGATTTGCCATAATCTTTTAACCTTACTCAAAAATATTTGCACTCAAAATGGCTGTTCTTTGTCTTTTCGTGATTTAATCAAATAAGTGAATTTTGGTGAAATGCTTAGAGTGAGACAGTCATATTTGGGTGATCACGTACAACTCATTTGCGTTTTGTAGTGACATGGTTATGCTACTTCAGTGCTAATCTTAGAATTTTTTGTGTGTGATTATGAGAGTAAAAAAAAAAATCCATTAATTCATTCTTCGAAAATTTTCATTGCTACTAGCAATAATTAATCATTCAATGTCTTTAGATGTCATTAAGAATATGTATTTGACAAGTCTTCTGTTTAACTAGAACCATGCCATAAAGCATACAACTCATTTACCACTTCAGCTACTGTTGACTTTCTAGTTAAGCCACTCAAAATAGTTATTTTCATATATCTCTTTCTCTAAAATCTACTGATCAACTTCTTGGTCAAAACATAGGTTTAGCTTTCAAAATACACAAGTCTACACTGCTCTATATAGTTTTCTTGGATCCATCCTCTGATAAGGAACACTCGCCTTCAGATAAAGATAGGTGATCATGTTTCTTAGTATCACAGTAATGTGTTTCAAGTAATTTTCTTTGTTTGATTCCCCCTCCCACCCTCACTCTTGCCCCCCAGAAGACATTGTTTGTGTAAAATGATGATTTTGTTTGCAGATACTTTTTTAATATCTTTAAGGCCAAAACATTCAATATAACAATTTTCAGAAAGGAATATTTTGATTACATTTTTTTCTTGAAAAAACACTCGTTGGCAATTATTTTCATCCTACAGTACTTTTTAAATGTGCTATAGTAACTTTTGTGAAGTGGAATTACAACAAAAAACTATTGATTATTTGTTTTCTGGAAAGTATAATATCAGAATTAGCACTGTAATAATCTCATTCTTGCTTCTCTTCTGAGGGGGGAATAAACTTCCCAAAGTCCAATACTTCTCAAAAATATGATTGGATTCCAAGGTAGTGTAGTGTGTGTCTCTTGGTTAAATTTCACTTCTATGAAGATAACTGACTGACAACAATTCCTAATTGCAGGATTCTGCCTGCAAGGGTGTAGATGGCATCTGTGAAAGGCAAGAATTTTGACCTTTGTGGAAAGCACTTGTGCATGTTATTTCATGATTCAACAGGAGAAAGCAAAAGTGCAAGCTAATGGGAGTATTTTGAAGACCAATGAAAATACTGTTCAAAGCATACTGAGTAATTTTCTAACAAAAAGCTCCCCACACATAAACATTTCAGTCAGGGACGTGGCTTGTTTTATGTAGAGCTGAGCACTTGTTTGCTAAATGCCACTTGATTGCTAAATGCTGTGGACAAATTAGTAGCATGCTTGAGAACAGAAAATAATTAGGATGCCCATCGCTGTGTTCATGGAGGTCTTAAAGCGAACCCTCCAAGTCCTTATAATCATGCTACTCCTTTTATGTGTATTCATATGCCTTGTCATCTTCTTGTACCCCAAAGTGCATCTGCACTTTCAGTTCATTCTTCTGAAGGATCCAGCTCCTCCTTTCACACCTCTAATTTCAACATAAGAGGACTTCACATCTGTCAGGATTACGACATGACAAATTTGCAGCTTTTTAAGCAGATGACAAATGCTGATGTCTGGTGGGGTAATTCTGTGTGGTCCTTTCACTGGGTGTGGGGATTGAGTCCTCTGGGACTTGTTTAATTTGGAGGTGAGATACTGACTAAGAGAGATTTAATCTTCTGGAAGATTTTGGTTGCTAAGTTATTTTAAGCATAGAAGTTCCTTTTCCAGTAGGAAAAGTGCATAATAGATAATTAAGCCCTTAGGGATCAATTTTCAAAACAGTGTGCAGGAAGTGTGAGCACAAACCTTATTTGTTAATGGGTTTTGTGAACATACCTCCTGTGATTTTTGAAAATTTAGAACAACAGAACAGCAACCTTATTGGAGGAGCACATTTAAATATATAGAATATGATATCTTTTTCTTCAGGGCATTAGATAGGTGACATATATTAAGACCACAGAGTGTTTCTGTAGTCATTATGCTTTATTTCCTCAAACTTGTAAAGGTAATGAAATAGTAAAATAATCTCTCTGGGTCTGTAGAAGAAATCAATCCTACAGTTTTTGCCCTCCTCCTCTTTACTTAAAGGAGGAAAAGCAACAAATGACTAATGCCCAATTTTTGTGATGACAAAAATATTAAAATTAAAATGAACATTATTAAAAATGCAATTGTAAATATTATACAAGATATTTAGAATGAAAAACAGAGAGCATATAGAAAGATTCCATAATAATACTGGCTATAATTCTCCAATTAAACTGTTGTGGAAAATGTTCTTTTTCATTGCAAAGGAAAATGCAATAAATCCATGTTTGTTTGGGTTTTTTTAATAATGTTAAATAGGAGTTGGAAAATATGATTAAAGCATGATAATGGAAGTGATTATTATATTTATAGTAATCTGGGGGTGACAACTACAAGAAAGGATTTTGAGGCAGGTGGGTGTATTTGAGACCGGGCAAAGCTTATTCAGGTGACATTGAGCTCTAACCTGAGTCCATGGTGTATGTTTGGCTGTGCCATGGTCTTTTGCAGCTCTCTGCTCCGAGGGGTGAAGGTACCTTATTTCTGGCTTGGTCATAATGCAGGCAGATCAGCTCAGATTTGTTTGCACCTTCACATTTCAGTAAGCCTTAAAAGGGAAACTGAGGATGTGAATCCAGGTGACTGGATACTGCTAACAGATCTTCTCCTCGAGGAGGAGACTCATCGAAGCCTGGCTGTGGAAAATGAATGTTGATAGGCTGTATATATCTTTGTTAACTATACACTGTGTATATATCTTAAAGTAAACAAAGTTTCGCGGAGACAAAGGACTTCACAACACAAACCCATAGGATTTAAGTGAAGACATTTTATTCTACACAGCACACAGGTTACATAGGGTTACAGGTACATCTTATTGGCTAAAAAGGTCTTACTCTCACACGTTAGAACTTCTAATTGGTTACAAGCTTAATATCTCACAAGTCCAGTGTTTACATTATCTCATCCTGATGTTTTGAGGTTGATGTCCGGAGTAGAGCCAGGTCTAGGTGTACTCCCCAGAAGGAGCTAGTAGGGAGTAACTGAGGCCTAACAGACAAATAGCAGGTGTGTGACCTTGCTTGTTTGCCATATCAGCAGGATCCTCTTTTGCTGGGATGTCAGCAGAATTCTCATGGCTAGAGCAGTTGAATTCTCATGGCCAGAGCAGTTTGGATTGCTCAGAAATTCACTTTCTGCAACAAATCTCTCAACAATATCTGTTCTGAAAGGTGTGAGAACCAAAAAGGTAAAAAGGAAAAGGAAAGTAAAAAGTTACATTTAAAATATTTTTGTTTGTATTGTGTCCAAAAGAGAGTCTGTGCACTTAAATTCATACAATTTAAATAAGAAAGAGGAAGGGTGTGATATTCTGTTTGTATTTTACTCACAAAACAGCAAATAACAAATCTAAAGGGAGCATGGACTTCAGGAGGTCAGTGAAGGTTTGACATTGATTTCAGTGGAATCAGGATTCTGTCTTAAATTACTTTCCCATGGATGCAAAAGGAAATTGCAACTTAGAAAATAAATTTAAGTCTACTGAACACCAAGCTGGTGTCTTATCAGCATAAGTTCTTCAGTAAGTTTTAGACTGGTTTTGCTGATTATAAAACAGTCTAAAGAAATCAACTCCTTCTATGTTTTTCCAAATCCAAACTTATAACTGAGAAATTCATAGATAATGAACAATCACACAACTCCAACCCACACTCATTATTAAAAGCTTTTGATTTCAAATACTTGAAGCTTCTGCAAATGACAACAATTTCTGTCCTGAGCAGAAATAATCTGTTGTCTTAAATATTTCATTGCTCAAGTGGCATCTATTATCTAGAAAACATTAGATTTCCCAGAGAACATAAAAGATATTTAAAAATATTTGAGCATAGATAATCACTATAAATTGATTTTTTTTCTTAACTTTACTGGATGGTAGCCTAAAGTGGCAAGTTTGATTACATGAGATATTGTTTTGACCTAAGTGTGCAATTTTTCCTTCAGTGCTGATTTATTGGAATAGTACAGTAGTCTCAGAATATTGTGGTACATGATTGAAAAGTTCAGAATGTGTATTTGTTGCATTAACTGACTTTTGAAATTCTGGTTTTCCAAATGCCAATTTTAAATGGTTTCTTATATATGTTTACATTTGGAATAACAGGTTACAAAGGATCATTAACACTAAAAATTATGTGATTAGATGCTTAATTTAAAGTCGTCTGCTTTCAAAGGCCAATTTGTATCTCACAAATCTCCTTCTTTTCCAACAAAGATTGTCTAGGATGTCAATTATCATATTGATAACATCACATCATATTGTAAGTCTGTACTTCAGTTTAAGGGAGATTCCAATATAAGGAATGGTTACTGGATCTCTAACATTACGTGAGATCTGAATAAATGCATTTATATTTAGCTATATGTCTTTGTACTTTGATAACTTTCCTATATAATTTTATAATTAATCTTTTATTGTTTCTTTTCTGCTTTGATACCTTGCCTTCAAGGACTGAAAGACAATATCCTCTCTTAGGTGCCAAATGCACAGACTATAATTGGTGAACTATCTAGGATTATGGAAGCAGTCTATGTGGAATAACTACTCAATAATATGACTTCCATGTGGACATTCTTATTTCAGGATGAGAGTAAAATTTTTGACAATATACCTACCAGTTTTGTAACTGTATTAAGTTAGCTACTATGAGATTCTGTCCTTCAAAAGTCCTTACAGGACCATTGTTGCAGCCAATATTTTTTTTCATATCTTAGTTTTGAAGAGTTGCACCAGACATGAGCACTGAAAGAAGAAAGTCCTTCCCTCTTCTGCCTGGGCTTCTGTCACATAATGGTGCACACCAAAGTTTCTACTCTTTTCATAAAATTTCATAGCTTACAAATGCATACTTAAATTTATTGCAAACAAAAATGTTTCAGTGTTTGAAGCAATATTCCAATACATGATATGGGTTTAGTTTCCCTGTCTGCAAAATGGAGGTGACTGTTTCTCCTGCATGTCTCTGTTCTCTGTGCATATTTTATATTCTTTCTCCTATAAATTGTTTACAGTGCCCAACAGCATGACCCCTTCACATTCCCAAATACTAACAATAATCCCTTGCCATAGACTATATAATCTTTTAAATTTAATTTACCAAAGATTTAAATGGATAAAATTTCTCAACTTTTCCATTCCTCATTATTTTCTGATTTTTTTCTTAAGTAATTTTCAGCATCCTCTCATGGATTTATAGAATTATTTAGGTTGGAAAAGACCTCTAAGGTTATGCAGTCCAACCATCAACCCAGCACCACCATGTTCACCACTAAACCATGTCTGTAAGGGAAACATCTGCATTTACTTTTTAATGTTTCCAGGGTTGCTCTTTCAATGCTTGAACACCCTTCTGTGAAGAAAATTTTCCTAATACTGAATCTGAACCTCCCCTGCTGCAGCCTCAGGCCCTTGCCTCTCATCCTATTGCTTATTACATGGGAGAAGAGACCCCACCTTGATACAACCCTCTTTCAGGGAATTGTGGAGAGTGATAGGGTGTAGCTGAGCCTCTTTTTCTCCAGGCTAAACAGCCCCAGCTCCCTCAGCTGCTCCTCACAACACTTGTGCTCCAGAGCCTTCACCATCTCAATTTCTCTTCTCTGGAGTGGCTCCAGCACCTCAATGGCTTTCTCAGGGCGAGGGGCCCAAAACTGAACACAGGATTAAAGGTGTGGCCTCACCAGTGCTGAGTACAGGGGGACAGTCACTATCCTGGTCCTGCTGGTCACACTATTGCTGATACAGGCCACGATGCCATTGGCTTTTTTGGCCACCCAAGCACACTCTGGCTCATGTTCAGCTGCTGTTAACCAGCATTCCCAGATCCTTTTTCACTGGGCAGCTTTCCAGATGCTCTTCCTCTTCATAGGGGACCCGGTGCTTGGCCTTGTTAAACCTCATACAATTGGCCATGGCCCATTGGTCCAGCCTGTCCAGATCCCTCTGCAGAGCCTTCCTACCCTTTGGGAGATCCACACTCCCACCCACTTTGGTGTCATCTGTGAACTGACTGAGGGTGCACTCAATTCCCTTGTCCAAGTCATCGATACAAATATTAAACAGGACTGTCCCCAAAACTGAGACTTCTCTGGGGAACACCACTTGTGATCAGCAAGCAGCTGAATGTAACTCTATTCATCACAGCCCTGGGTCTTGCAATCCAGCCAGGTTTTTAGACAGTGAGCAGTGCACCTGTCCAAGTCATGAGGAGCCAATTTCTCCAGAAGAATGCTGTGGGAAATGGTGTCAAAGGCATTACTAAAATCTAGGTAAACAACATCTATAGCCTTTTCCTCATCCACCAAGCAGGCCACTTTGTTGGTCTTATTCTGCATGTAACATTTGAGATATCCTCTGTATTTTCCTGTCTGCATCTGACCACCCTACACAAAATCTTTCCAGGATCATTATTATTTTCCTTCCTAACTATTACCAGCATAATTCATCCTCTTGTCCCTTGAGTCAGTATGACTTATAACCACCTGAAAACTACCTGCCAAATCAACTACCTTAGTAATTCCTTAAGACCTTCCACTAATGAACGTTTTTTCCCCTACTAGTGTTCCCTTGTGCACATAGTAGTTCTCTAACATTTATTTCTGGTCAGTTTGTCTGCTTTTTGTCTCACCTAAGGTACCCACGTCGCCTCTGCTACCTTTCCCACAATTTTTTGAGGTTTTTCTGCCTGATCCTCTATGCCAGAAAGGCCCTTTCCTACTGCCTTTGCCACCTACCAGAGTTGAGACTGGTTTTCTACTGTGCTTGTTAAGAATTCATTGATTAGTATTAAGGTAGTATAACTAGGCTTTTAAAGACTTTTTCTAGCCTTGAGAAATTTGTGACCTGTATATTCTAAGAGTTCATAATTTCCTAAAGTGATAATCAAGCTTCCTGTACCTCTTTGAAGCACTCTTTACAATGATTCTTCAAGTTCCTACTTTGTCTTACAAACATAAGTGCATTAGGAAATGCTGATAAGTGCACTCAGATAGTTGCCTAAAGGTACCAAGGTGTAAATTCCGTGACCGTGTGTGACTGGCAGCTGCAGTGAGACGCTTACTGGGCTGTTGTCACCACTGAAATCCAGCATCTTTCAAAGGAATAAACATAATAAAATGAGCATTAGGACATAAAAAATACTAGTTGGGACCATGAAATTTGAGAGGATTAACGGCTGAAAATGAAGATCAAATTTATCCTCCTAAATAAGGAGGATAAATAAATGAACCTAAATAAGGTTCATTGATAATAGGCACACTGTAAGTTTGGCCTAATATTTATGGATTACTAAAGTTTTGGAAAAATGGGATCCAGAAGCATTAATTTGTAATTTGTTGTAGTGAATGTAACACCTTGGTGCTGACATATATTGATTATTTTGCCCTCCCAAGAAAACATCTTTGATCAAGTAATTACCTTGCTAGGATATTATTCCGGACATTAACATAATTTTTGAATTAAATCCAATGATTATCATAATTATCATAGGTGAAAACTCTTTTTTTTTTTTTTGTATTTTCCCCTCAAATATCTAATTTCTAGAAACAGCATTAATGCATTTCTCCCACTAGAGGCTTCTATAGTATATAAAAACAGTAATAACATCAAGAAAATATTAATAAAAAGAAGTGAAAATTAGTTGAAAATTTTTCCTATGTAAACTCGTCAGATTTATTGGATGACTGATTGTGGATCTTGAATCCTAATATTCATTCTCCAATTACACTTGCCAGCAATAAAATTATTATCTAGCTGATAAACTGGAAAGTGTGTTCAAAAATAAAACTTAGATTGCATATCTTTTAAAGTAGAGGTAATCTGGGGACCTAAATACCAAAGTAGCTGGATACTTCAGAATTGTTTTAATTGTCCTTATGCAACTAGTGTTTTTTTTTCTCTGTCTGTCAGTTATAGAATGTAATTTTCAAAGATACAGATAACCTGTGCATGCAGTGAAGTACAGTGAAAATGGTCATATTTGACACTGAAACACTGTGTGGATCTGGAAATATATTTCTCTTTTAGAGGATGGTGTTTACAAAGAAAAGGAAGAGTGAATGAGAGATGACTAGCTGATCTTCCAGGGAAATAAACTTCTAAAAATATCCCCCTCTTTAATTTTCTTTAGAAAATACACATTACATTTATCATACCACAAGCTGTCTAAAGGTATAGTTTGCACCCAACTGTGTAAAATGTGAGGTGGATCACCTGAGTCACTGCTCTTATAAAGTTTTCTCTGAAGAGATCATGAGGGTATTTTAAATTAGAAAACCTAATGGATGCTCAACCTCCGTAGCATTTCTCTGTGTAAAATCATGTGAATATGTCATTATGTAGGTGCTAAGGTAGATTTTGCTTGATGTTTTTAATGCAGTGGTTTAAAACTTACCATCCTGAAGACTTTTCTTTTTTTTTTTAATTAAATAATGCCTACAGCTGAAATTTGGGGCATCAGGCTTTATTTTGGTATCGGTTCCACTATTTCATATGTCAGTTTCTGCCAGCATATCCCAAAGCACAGAGCTCTGGTAGAGGAAAAGACTTGAAGAAAGTTGTCTTCACGAAAGATGCTATCTCATTCTCCAGTTATTTGATTTCTAGCTGGAAGGTCTACTCCTCAGACTTTTTGCCTCCTTCAGGCAGCCTTGGGGGAAATAAAACACAAAGATGCTTTTCAGAGGAAGAAGTTCCATCTTCATTAGTACAGTCTTTAAATAAAGGTGAAAGTCATGTGGAGTTGCATACCTTGGGCCAAATGTGCATGAACCAAAATTTAGATCATTCTGGTTCATGTTTAAAACAAGATTTTGTACAGAAGTATTAGTTCATTTTCCTGAAGTTCATCTCCAAGAGGGCAAATTGTTCCTGATGAGTAAAGCAGCTGCCATATTGCTTGCCAGAGGGGTGTGAAGTTTAATAGACATTTTAAATTTTAGATTGCTCTGGCTCCATGTAGAAGTTTGAGCTATAAAATAGTGAAATGACAAAAATGGTAGGAAGTCCTGATGTCTTTACCTGGAAGGACGCAGATAATTGAGTTGGACTGAGTTGCTGGAAGCTTATCATTTCAGCACACTTTACTGCAAAATTAATATACAGCCAGAAATCTTTGCATCCTAACAAAACTGTGCACTTTTATAATATAATGAGTCTAAGCATTTCCAGGGAAGCTTTCAAGCAAGATATAACTTGTATGTAAGAAAGATGTTCTGAGGACTAGCACATATTTTCCAGGCATAAACATGTATTCAGACATCTATGTACATCAGTTTGAAGACAAAAAAATGTGCAACTTAATATAAATTTTAAGCTAATGTGAAGGATTTTATTAAGTCTGTGTTTGAATAAAAGCTCTTGGCATAGGAGCAAATGTATGCCTAAAATGTGGTGCCTAAAGGTGTTCTCACCCCACAGGCAGATCCCCAAAGCACCACAGAATTCCAGGTGCAAAGTGGGTACTTCATGATGTGGTTCACAGCTGGCCACTGCTCCCAAAGGAGAAGAGAGGAAAACAACATAAACTTGCAGAGATCTAATGTGATTTTTATTTGCAAGATTTTATAACATAGGAAAGACAAAGTATTTAGCTGATCTTGGATTTAATTTTGGAAAAGTAATTTAAAACAAACATTTGGAGTACTTCAGGATAAAATGAGTATGAGATTCAGACTCAGATCTTGAAATCTTTGTAGAAATTACTCCTTGGATTAATATGAGTACCTGAAAAATTCTTTGCTTTGTTGTAAGAAAGGTAAAGTACAATCATTAGAATATTGTAGTTGTTGCTGCACTGGGGTGATTACTCTGTAAGCTGAAGACTTGGAGATTATAGTTAGATAAGTCTTTCTTTTCTCACATTTGCATTAGGAAGGCATTGTCAAACGCCTTCAGACTGCGTAGGGGATAAAAGGCAATGATGGTTTGAAGCTATGTCATGCTAAGTAAACACCCACATGATGGTATGTATGAGAAATACCCTACACAGAGTTCTGGAAATCTTGAGAAGATTTTAGCAGCTCCTGCAGCTCTGTATATGACAAGCTCAAAACCAGGGAACCTGTCACAGGTTGTACCTACACAGCAGTGACTGCAATACTGTGAAGAGGGACCTGAGCTACCTTTAAACTGTGTGCACTGTGAGAGGGAACAGTTTGGGACAGAGCAGCATGAAGTTTAATAGGAAGCACTTTACCATGATTTTTAAGTCAGAAAAACATATTGTTACTCCATAAACAGCACCAATATTTTAAATAATTATATCAAAGCTAGTTCAGATGTCTTTCATGGCACTAGACATAAACTAGAGATAAATATTTAAAAAAAAAGAAAAAAGAAAGCCCACCAGAAATAGGGACATTCCCTTCACCTCCTAAGGGAGGGTCTCAAAAAAACACATGGACTGCCAGACACAGGGCAAAAAGCTCCTTTGATTTTAGTGGGGATCCTCTAGAAAATTCTAGCTTAAACTAGATCAGAATCCAGCCCTTTTTTTCAGACATATGTTCAGCAAAAAAACAGAGGCACTAAAATTCACAGGAGTGATTGAAGGTGGGATGTTTGTTACTGAGGAAAAAGCATATCTGGGAAAGCTACAAAAAAAAGTAAACTGTCTTTATAGTGTTTGCATTTGAAAAATCATTCCTAAAATTTTAATATCTTGCAATATTTCTGGTAAGGTTTGCCATGTAGGAAAAATCCTCTATGGAGGAATTCTGTATGACTTTGCAATCCACATCAGCATATAATTTCCTTTCCAATCTATTTAGTGATGCATTCATCAAAAATTTAGGTGCTGAGATTTTTGTGCAGTCTAGATAACTGTGAAAAAACAGTTTTGAGATATTTGCCGCATAATGTGCGTAAAGGAAAGGGGATGGGCAAATGCATGAGCCACCAGGCTTCAGCAACAACATTCCACTTAAGCAGTTATAAAAATCTTGTGATTTGAAAAAGTACAGTAGAGAAAAAGCAATGTCAGGTGCTGGATTTTTATTTGATATGCAGTTTACAATGCCAGACCATCCTTTGGTTTTCCCACGAAAGAAAAATGTAGACATAATTAAGTATATACATGGTATCAGCAGTAATTTTAGAGTAAGTTAAGTGGTTCTGGATCAGGAAATTAGATTATAATGAACTCAATGTGATTTCATTGAGGTAAAAGAAATTTAAACTTGATAACTATTCATAAGAATAATAGGTACTATGTTAGCATTCTGTTTCCCTGGAGGTAAAAGAGCCTTGACAGGACTGTTTCTCTCATTAAAAGCTGACATGGCTGTGTCCTATAGGATTTTCTGGCTTCACTAGAAAATCTTCAGTCATCTGACACACGTTCTTCTATTCCTAATGGATGAACTAGTCTAATTTAGTATATACATATACAATTCAATCTCTCCATGGTTCTGTTGGAGTGAAAGTTTGCTAAACTGTTTATAAAACGTATTTAAATCAGGACTGTTGGACACAGAATCTTATCATTCAAGCTGCATATTTCTAAAGGAAAATGTCGAGATACTCCATCAGTTTGGAAAAGGAGCAGCTATAGGATAATCACACACGTTGGGCCAGATCTGGACATTCTATAATTGTACCAAGCCCCTTTATTATTGAACAGGTTCTAAATTATTTGATGAAGCTGTTGCAAATGGGATTCTATCTAGATTTGACAGTTAAATATATTTCTAACTATTTAATTCAATTTTACTCCTCTTTCTAATGAAATAAGACCTATGTTGACCTTAAAAACTGAGGCAGTAAAATATTGAGTGGATTTTCACATAGACCTGTGGACAGCTATTACTGTATCTACAATTAATTAATTTGGAGTGGTGATCATTAGGATGTATGTTACAGTTTAAAAATAACTATCAGAACATTTGACTTTAATTCATATCTATGCACAAAATTCTTTCAACCTTAAAATATATGTTAAAAGTCAATATTAGTGTAAATAAGAAGTCCAATAATTTTCTCACTAATTCATATTTCTGTGCTCCCATACATGACCTTTCCATGACTCGAAGCAATTTCTTGGAAGGATGCTGTCTGAAACAAAACACAGGAAAAATGCTTTCTGGATCATCATCTATGCTAAACAGATGAACGAACAAGCAAGGAAGAAATTTTCCAAGCACTTTGACAGAAAATTTGAGGCACATTAGAAGACAAGATATAATTAGAAGGGTATGACCTTCTGCAAATTGTGAATACTTTCCAAGTATGTAACTTTTATGAAGTCTTATATAGTCAGCTTTAGTTAGAATTTTCCAGTATTATTAATCATCTATCAAAACCCCAAGGGCATGATAGAGGAGTTAGTTTTGGCAGCTGAGTTATGGGATCGCAGGCTTTTCCAGTGGCTGTTCATTGTGCCCTTTTCTCTGTGACCCCAGACTGCTTATCCTTGCTCTTCTCCAGTACAGAATTCCCAAGGAAATGCACAAAGCTGGCAGAAGGGGCAACAGATACAGGCATTTGTTAGGCACTGCCAAAACGGGCTGTTTCCATGAGCTATCTTCAAATATAAATGGAGCACAGGGTGATGTTTGTCTCTAGAGCTTTAGACTGCAAGCCTGAACAGACACAGACTGAAATTTTAATTCCACAAACACACAGCACAAGGAACACTGCATAGGAACACTGCAGGTTTGCAGTTTATATAATTATATAACCAAGTCTTTGAGAGCGAGCTATAATCTTCATAAACAGTAATGCTCATAGCAGAGCTCTAAGATACCATAGAATTTAGAGGAGGCAAACAATCCCAGAAGCTGTAAGAAAGAAAAACACTTATTTTCTAAAAGTCATATAAGGACTGTATTTGGTTTTGATTCTCCTCTCTATTTACTTGCCCCCACTCTTCTGTGTTAAGGTTATCTAGCAATTCTGTGGAAAACTGACTTTCAAGCACTAACTCCTGACCTTCTTACGCTTTCTTTTTCCTCATCTCTAGTTTTCATTGCTTTTCCCCAAGTCTGCTTTAATTACAAAGGCTTTTTACTTTCTGTTTCTACTTGTACTAGCAATGCTTATGACGATGTGTTCTTTTGAGCATTCTTAAGGAACAGCACAAGTGCTTTTCTCTAGTGATAGCTACAAAAGCTCAATCCAGTTCATGGAAATAATTGGTTCTTTTTCTCATTAGCATTCGTGTTTACTGGGTGAGATTTCTGTTCACTTAAGTCATTTGACTTCCAGCAGACTCCAAAATGATGTAGTATAATATTTCAGGGACAAAAGAACACAGGAAGGAAAAGGGATTTGTTTTGTATGGGTTTTTTTACATTCCTTTCAGTGCTTCCCTAAATGTGGCAGGAAGCTGAATCTGATCTTGTATTCCCTTTGAGTGATTACACTATAAAATCCCATTGCCTTTTATAATAAGAAAAGTCCTCTGTCAGGAGAGATGTACTTCATCCTTTAGGGAAGGTAGAAGCAAATATATTATCCAGCAATGTACATTTTAGAATCACACTTAGACCTAGTCCATAACAGAACTAATAATTTTGCATACTTAGAATTAATTGATTGTGTGGCTGTTTGTTGTTGGTTGATTTTTGCTTTTGGTTTTTTGTTTGTTTTTTTTTTTTTTTTTTTGTTTTCAGTCCGTCCAAGAGGCCCTGGTATATAAATTTTCCATCAACTTTTATTCAGAAATTTCTAAGTCATTTCCTAACTAACAGCTAGATACTGTGTGAACCTTTTTCTAAACTTAGGTAAGACATAAAACCTCCTTTATTGTAGGCTGAAAAAAACCAGCTTTCCCATTTAAGATTAAATATTTGCAGAAAGAGTTCCTTCCAGGATATTCCTTTTTCAGTGGTACAATTCCATTTTCTAGCATCTGCATTTTCTCACTTTATACTAGTGTGTTGTCAGAGATTTTACACAAGGTGTTGGAATGTCCATTTATTAGCATAGACTTTCATAATCATAAGTAACCCCATTTTAAATTGTCACTACTTCTGGGTAGAATCAGTCTAACTTCTATGCCTTGGGAAGCACCAGCATCTTAAAAATATTTGTTCTAGTCTATCATAATAAAAGATAATTCATTATATCTCTGTCAGTTGAAAATTCTGATGAGTGTAAGAAAATGTCACTCTTCCTATCTTATGTACTGACATGAAATAGGATATCCAAGTTCTCAAATCACTCTGAGACATCAAGGGTTTGCTTTTTTTTTCCTTTGGGGGAGGGGGAGGAGGGGAAGGGTAGGAAGTGGGGGCTAATGTTGTCAAAATCTGGAGAGTTGCCCATTATTGGATAGTGAAAACAGACACATTGAAGCCTACTGATCCAGAAATAATTTGTACTAATCTGTTTCACTGTTTGGGGTATGTGTTCCAAACTGCCTTGCCAAAAACCTAAAATATTCTAACTAAAGGCAAGTTAAGTTCGTAATGAACACTGAATACAATATTTGCAAGACCACTCTACTTTGAAAGTTATTTTTTAATCCTTTGACATTGTTGAACATGTTGCCTCCTAAGAGAAGTGAAAAAGGCAACTACATGGACCACATTTATCTAGGCAAATCCTTCCTGTCAAGAGAAATGTTAGTCTGTGTACACTCATACACTTCAAACTGTAATTTGAAAATTGTTCACTAATGAACTCAGCATTTTCATGGCACTAACTACATTTTTTTCCTTCATTATCAGAGTTTTAGGCCTTTATATATATACTTCAAGATAAGTGAAGATTTTGTGCAGTAGCACATAGGCCAAACTGGTACTTAAATCCATGGTTATGTTTCCACTGGGGCTGTGATGTCAAACTTCAAACAAGTCTGAATGAGAAAATCAATTAAAACAATCTAGAACACAATAATTTAGAAGCTAATCTCACATTTTTTATTTTTTTATTTTTTAATAAAACTTACCCTTTTGATGTCTTTCTAAACTAGACCTCTGAGGCCTCTAAGAGAAGAAGAATCAAGTTATTCTCATTCACATTCATTAAGCATCAGTTATTAAAAAAAATATCTTGCTAATAATACCTGGCAATTGACTGTACTGGTATAAAGTCTTGCATTGATGAAGCTTCAGTGTAGCAGACTCAGACTCCACAGTCAATGTATTCCCTCAGTATCATTACAGAGCTTTCTTGAGGAATAGCATAAATTATTTTCTTAGAGTTGTCTTATATCCCATTTTCCTCAGTAAGAGATGACAGAGCCAGATCCTGAAAGATGCTGAAGTCCCTACTGGTTTCATTAGATACTGAAAAAGCTCCACTGCTCATAAAATGGAATATATATGTACGCTATCTTCCAACTATGAGGTCCATATCTTCCTGGATTCTGAATGTTATCCATAAAGTTAAAACAAACAAACAAACCAACAAACAAAAACAAACCAAAAACCAAATCAAACAAAAAAACTCACCACCTACAAAACCTATATCACAAAGGGAATTTGCAGGAGATTCTTAGGCAGCAACATGGAACAAAATAAATTTTCAAGGAGTTATTCCTAAATATGTCATCTCCTAGATGGCAAATGACAAGTAACATGATGAACAGAAACTGTATCTTCTGCCATCAATTGGTGCTGTTGCAATGTCATTTCGTATTGGCACAGGACAAGGGCTAGAGAATTCCTGACTTTTCTTCTTGTAGCCTATCTGTCGTGGAGAGAATTGTCAATCCACCTTCAACTGTGTCTGACAGCCTCGATGCTGCTGCATTTTTGGTTTGCCTGGTCTGATCTCCAAGTTTCTGCCCTGTAATGCCTCGTGATAGGCCTGAGCCCTTGCACAAGGAAAGGGGTTTTCAAGAGAGCTGCCTGTGTTTAAAGCATTCCCTCCTTATAAAACTGTGCATTCCTGTACTGCCTGAAGGGCAGTGCAGATCTGATTCAGCTCCCAAAGCCGGGGAAGTCTTTGTTGTGACTTTAGCAGGAGCTGAGAAAGTATCTACAGATGATGATATATGTATTGCATAACAACAGTGTCAGCTAATCTAAGTTGTCTCCCTTCATGTACAAACTGTCAGTATATAGGTTGTGTCCTTTGCAGCAGGGAAATGGGCAGTGTGATGCACCAGGAGCTTGGCTTGGGGAGCACAGCAACAAAGATATTGGGAACAACTTGTTAGAGTACTTTTCACTAATAGCGCTCTTTGACTGTGATGTGGCAATTTCAATAATTTTGAAATTTACACATAAATATACTTGTCTTTTAGATGTAACATTTGAAATGTGGAAAAGAAATATCATTTCTAAATATAAAGAACTGTAGTGGGAAAAAAAATCTATTTCCAAGAATGTTTTCAGCATAATGACTCTATTGAAATCTTTCAACCGTAACAGGTTATCCATTTAATAATCATATCTGGTTATACCAACTTCCTGTATAATAGGGACTATGATTTTCAGACTATTAAAATGATGCATTTTATAGGTTTTTACCTCACTGATTTTAAATGAATTATAATCATATTGAGGAGCTTTTGAATATCTGTCACTAAAGAAGTCTTCAAAATAGATTGTCAGGTAAATTAAAGCAGTAGTAAAGCATCTCTCCAAGAAGATATTTCTCTTTTATGAGTGACCACTTTTGAAGTATGTTGAGAAGAGGTGAGTTCTGAGAGTGTCTTGTCTTATATGTTCTTTGAGTTAGAGTTTATTTGGAGTCAGCTGTCCTGTTTTTCTGGTAATGCAGAAATGATGACCATGTACTAAGACTTCTAGGCAGTCTGAGACTGAGATAGATGAGGCACTTTATGTCGTTCACTTTGTTCAGTCAATAAAAAATATTGCATATCCACACATCTATCTGTGAATATATATGTGTGTGTGTGTATTCATATATAAAAAAGGTGTGTGGGTGCATATAGAAGAAAAGAACCTGTATGTGTGCATATGCTTTCTATAAATTTTGAGTATTATTCCTCAAAGTGCAGATTATGTGTTGTTAAATATATATAACAGGTCTGAACATAATAAACTACCTTCATGTGTTACTCACAATTTGTAATAAGAAAAATACTGCCTTTTCTTTATTGCTGAGAGACAAACATTTTTGATATTAAAAACTAGAAACAAAAAATAATTCTAAGTTTAAATTCTGAATATGTGTATGATTTTTTTTTTAGGTAATGAAAGAACAGGATATATATGGAACCTAGGGGCTTTTTTATAAAGAATGGAAATGTTTTAAATTAGAAACAGTCTTTCAGTAATGATGAGTTTTTTGATTGTTATGCTGTGCTTCTTAATGCAGAACTTTTCTGCAGTAAAAGGTTAATTAGTTGGGAAATGAAATACAGAAAACTATCATGAATGAAATGGTATTAAGTCTTCCTTTTTCTGCCTGTCTCCCTGTCTTTTTCAAGAATAGAGACTCAAAAAGGGTAAAGGTGTCTGTGTAATTGGACATTCCTCAGTGAACTGCGCTGCCTTGATTCATACACACAGAGGGAAGTAAATGAATTTCAGTTCCCTATAGAATATTACAAGCTTCAGTGGGTCTCTAGTTTTGGTTGGATATTTTTTTTGTGTTGTTTCTTTTCTCTGTTGTTGTTTGTTGGTTGCTTGCTTTTTGTTGTTTTTTGTTTGTTTGTTTGATTTTGGTTTGAGGGTATTTTTTAATGAGAACCATGCAATTGCACAGTAGTTAAACTTTCCTAAGTATGCAGGTAAAAATCATAGACTTTTTGACTGGTCCTCAGCAGGTATTACTGAGAAGGTATTTTCTCACTCTACAAACTCTATCACAGGAACTGATCAGAGGGAAGCAGGTAGTCCATGATAGCACCTCCAGCTTGACACTGTGTCAATGTCACTGCAGTCCTAGAAAATACAGTATCTAGCCCTTTTATTTATGTGTTCTGTACAAAGTTTCGTAGAATAATAGAATGGTTTTAGTTGGAAGGGGCTTTAAAGATCCTCTAGTTCCTACCCCCTGCCATGAGCAGAGATGCCATGAGCTAGAAAATCTCAGTGGATTAATAATTCCACTAATACAGTGGAGGGGTTTTTCACGCTCCCAGGGACAAGGCTAGGAAAGCGGCGAGCCGCAAGTGGCAGCGCTCCCTAGGATCATGCCCCTTAGAAGCTAGGGTCGGCTCCTCCCGCTCCCGGCCCGGCGACCCCTCCGGACGGAATAGATCCACACCAGGCGAGAGTCCACGAGGAAAAGCCAAGTTTAATGGAGCGCGCTCGCTTATAAGGAGCGCGCGCAAATACCCCAGATGTAGGCAGGGAAGAGGGGCGGAGATGGGGAGGAGACGGGGAGGAGTAACGCACTCCATTGGGTACATGCAAACGAAGGGGAGGCGGGAAGGGAGGAGCGGCAAAAGGACCAATAGGGAGAACGAAGTGTGTGGGAGAATTCCAGGGGATTGTGGGAAGAAGAAACTTGGATCGTAGCCATCTTTTATGGGTACAGTGTCCATCAGGAAAGCCTCATCGTCACGATCCTGTCGCTGCACGCGCTGCCCGGGGTCCCGGGCCTCAGTGTCCTCATCTACCCAACGCCTGTAATTCTTTCTCGGTCTGGTCTCCTCCAACAAGAAAAGATTGCTTAGAGTCCCATCCAGCTTTGCCTTTTAAAGCCATTACCCCTCATCCTGTCACTACATGCCTAAAGTAAACAAAGTTCGCGGCGGAGAAAGGACTTCACAACACCAACCCGTAGGATTTAAGTGAAGACATTTTATTAGACATAGCACACAGTTTATATAGGGTTAGAACTACAGCTTATTGGCTAAAAGAGTTACCACACCACCACGCTAGAAACTTCAATTGGTTAGAACCTATCTCTCACAAGTTCTACGTTTATATTATTTCATCCTGGCTATTTTCGTGCACCTGCAGAGAACTGTGTATTCCTACTATGTGAATTCTTGGGGAGTAACCTCCTCCCTATCAGCCAGCAGCGGCCGAGCTCCTTGCTGCCTCTGGCTGATAGCTGAGTCTCACAGGGCTTTCTATAGATCTGAATTGCTCACTTTGATTTTACTGTAACAACACATGCCCTTGTGAAAAGTCCCTCTCCAGCTTTCTTTTAGGTCCCTTCAGGTCCTGGAAGTCAACAGTAAGGTCTCCCTGGAGTCTTTTCTTCTCCAGGCTACACAACCTCTCAGCCTGTCTTCACAGAAAAGGTGCTCCAGCCCTTTGATCATCTTTCAATCCCTCCTCCGGACTTGCTCCAGCAGGTCCATGTCCTTCTTATGATGTGGGCCCTAGAGTTGAATGCAGGTGGAGTTTCATGAAAGTAGAGCAGAGTGACAAAATCACCTCTCTTGACCTGCCGTTTGCCACCATCCTGGGACAAATCTGCATTAAATGTAATGAAAATATGAAGGAACTTACAGCCTCGAAGTGCTTATATAAGAGCAACAAAAGTTAGGTTAAAGTTGGCAGAGATAATATCTGGTCAGAGTCATCTTTCTATGTACAGATATGTAGGAACATAAATATATAAACCAAAGAAACTTGAACAAACACACGTACCCTATATTAGATTTTCAGTCTTAAAATCTCTTGCTTTCACCTTCGCTTCTTACACAACTCTTTTCAGTTCTTTCCAAATATCTAAAGTTTTGCCCTCTGCCACCAGTATTGCTTAGCTGTAAGAGGGTGTTAAACAAGAAGAAACTGAATTTTAGGTAAATACTAGGCAATTTGACACTTTTTAACTGTTATACATGTGTATTTTTAATATTCTAAAATCATTAATTCCAAGTGTTATTTTCATCCAGCAGAAGAGCAGAAATAGGACTACATTTAATCACAATTCAGCCTGAATTTTGAATATTAAATGTTCATAATTAAAGCTTCTAAACAATTTACATAGCTAGTAATAATTACAGGAATTAATTTGTGAATTTCTTTAATTAAAACTAATTTTGGCAAATTATAACTTGCTCCTGAGAAGTTTAAGAATAGAATTTGAAGGAAGGTTTTATACAACTTTGTTCAATGCCTCAAACCCTCCAGTTTCTTCGGAGTATGCATGACAGATAAATTTTGATTGTAGTAAGATAATTTTTAGTTTAACACATGTCTATTCTGTACTTTCATATACATTTACATTTAGAGAAGATGAGCAGGAGAAGTAAGACATGTCTTTATCATCATCTCTTTAGGATGTATTTGAAGCAAGGCAGACTAACAGCAGCTTTGGAAAAGGGGCTTTTTACATACTTGCTTTTCATATAGCTAAGCAGAAATGTACACTGCAATGGAAAGTTCAAACTGATGGTGTGCATATGGTACATCTTGGACTAGTCAAGGCACATGACATTCCCATTAGGAAGGAAATATAACCCCTAATTTGACATTATTTCTTTTTATTTTGCAAGAAAAGACCTTTAAATCTGGAACATAATGAACTTGCAAAATTAGCCCAAACTCATTCAAACTCTCTACTGTGTAATTCTGATGTGTATGTGTACAGGGAAGCAGGAAATGTTCTTGAGCTTGTTATCAAGTGAGACAAGGTTAATTAGTGACTAGAATAGCTTTAGATTTATTTCACTGCGTTATATTTTACCACCTGCCCTTTTCACTTCCAATGTAAGATTTTCTGATTTTCAGATGAGAAAGGAGAAACTGCTGTTCACATTTTAAGTTATTAATGAATGTATACTTAATATACAGGTTGGTTGTTTTCCTGCTAGTTTTTTGGTTGCTTTGTTTTTTTTTTGGTTGGTTGGTTGGTTGGTTTTTTTTTTTTAAGTTTATGGCCTATCTATGTACTTATCTTTTCAGAATGGAACAATGATTGATTTTTCAAAGGTTTAGTACGCAAAATTACAGCTGCATTTTCAAGAGCTCTGTGCTGAGCAGTGTTCAGCACAGCAAGGATTTTCAAAGGTTTCAAGATCTAGTGTCTTGGTACTTTGAAAACAAAACCATTTATTTGTTATTTAAATGAAAAATGCTTGAACAAGTACTTGCCTGAAGATGGAGTGTATGGAAACACTGCTTTCCATACAAAGGAAAAAATCAGAACTGCTAATTAAAATCCAGCTGAGAGTTAAATTTGTACATATTTATAATCCTTCAGGTATACACAAGACTATGTGAGTTTCATGCTCTTCATATTGCTTTGTAGTCCAGAATAATGTAATGTCATTTATTTCTTTTTTTACGTAGCTGTATGTGTAGGGAACTGAGTTCAATTTGCCACAGGGATTCCGACATAAATTCAAACTCTGACTTCTCTCACTATTATGTATCCAGGAAATAGTCTATTTGCAGATTGTAAAGGAGACTATTTATCATTGAATCTTATAGACTAAACTATACTACAAATTTAAGCTAAATTCCAGATTTAAGTTAAAAGAAGGAATGCAAAACATTAATAAATTGAGTTAAGAATTCAATATTCCTCTCTGTTTTCTACTTGGTATTTATATATAATAATCTGTTCCTTCATAGTCTTCATAAACATAAATGAATCTTCTTTTTTCAAAATTAAAATACCGTACAGCTCAGATTCTTTAATGATGGACAACCTTTGAAAACATTAGGATAAACAAAGACCAAGGAGCCATCTTACCATAAAGAAATCTTATAAAAGAAAGATGAGCTTGTGAAAAGTAGTGTGTGTGTTTTCATTTTGCTTTTCTTCCCTCTCTGTCTACTCTGAAGAATTGGGATTTCATATTGCCTTTGTAAGAATTTTGATTTCTTTTGGTGCAGACACTGAACCCTATGGATTGGTCTACACTGCAGACCACTGGTCTGTACAGCAGACTCTCCTACCATCTGAACTGAACAGAGGCCCACAGAGAGGACAGGTGAGCTCAGCAGCAAAATAGACAAGAAATTTGGTAGGAAAAGCAGAGATTCTGCCTAAAATAGGTCTACTGTCATCCCTGTGCCATCTAGCTGCTGCAGTGTCAAAACTGAGTGGGCACCTGGAGACCTGTGGCCACGTTCCGAGGTTGTGCACAACAGGCTCTTGAAGGGGTGTGCACGCAGCCTGAAGTCCAATCTTCCTTTACATAGTACAGTAGTGCTCTGGGGAGTGATAGGTTCCCAGTAACTCCTGAGATGTGCCCCAAACCAGCCAAGTTCAAGTCAGCTGTAAAAGGAGCTTGTGGGCATTTCGTCTTCCTGGCACTGAAAAAGTGAGTGGGTAGGAACAAACAACAGCCAGGGACTTGGGGTCTAACAGGGGCAGTGGTGCTGCACGTGCCCACAGCTGCCCATGGCCTCTGCTGCTTCCTGGCAGCCCAGTTAACATTGTTGTACTTGCAATTAAGATGTTAATATAAGGAGACAACCTTTGCTGTCTAATGGACTGCATTTTATCTTCATTCATGTTTTGTTGACTAAAGGAAGATCTACTCTTCCAAACTTTTGCAGCCACCTGGTGTTAATTAATAAAATCCCACCTTTAAGGACACTTAACAGTTTCATTTTTTCATGACTCATGGGATTGGGGAAGCACTGACGTCCTTCCTAATGGAGCGGGGCCAGGCTGCTGTTCCCAGCAGGACTGTTACACACACACTTTGTTCCTTCAAGGCACTTGGCTAATGAACACATTTAAACAAGGGAACACTATTCAATTGTTCGATTAACTGACTTGTAACAATTAAGAGGTGGCTCCCTACCATCTTTTTTAATACAGTCTTAAAAATCAATGAGAGTTTGAGACTTCAACTCCCATTCTACTTGGATTTGACTTAAAGGAAGAAATAGGACTCTGAATCTCATATGAGGATTGTGTGGACTGAGCAAGTATAAACACCATCACTGTCCCTTTGAAGGCCTTTGGCACAGTGGTGTGACATGACCTTACAGAGCTTTCTGTGTTTATTTTTATAGTAGGAAAATTAAACTAAATTCCTCACATATAATATTTGAGTACATCCAGTTTTCTGTACATGCAAATTTGGGGTCCCAAATGTGTTGTAATTTGAATTATCAGTATTTCAAAATGTATAGCATGTAACTGTCTAATATTCAGTGTCTACATCCATGAGAACACTTTTATAGACTAGCTAGTCTTGAATGTTGCAATATGTCCGGATTTTTTCTTTTTCTTTCTTTTTTTTTTTTAATAGAATCAGACAATAATTTAGGTTGGAAGCGTTCTCAGGGTCATGTAGTCCAACCTGCTGCATTACATAGATCCTGCTTCTTGGTTTTACTCAGAAGAACTCTTAGATTAAGGCTTGAGTTTATTGTTGTTAGTTGCAGCTGTTCAACAGTTGTCTTCCATCCATGGTGGAACAGACTTTCTATCCTAAATCCCCAAAAAAGAGTGCTTTATCTCAATTTGGACCCTGTCCTATTCTACAATCTGTTAAAAAATAAAATTAAATCTAAACCAAGATGTATATGCAAAAGCCTCATTTAGATATTTTCAAATAAAAGAGATTTACTTGAGGCTGCTAAGGGCGTTAACATACCTACATTGGGTTTTGCAGCTAAGTTTTGCTGGGTCTTTTTTCCAGTCTGATTTCCTCTTTCTGGTAAACTCTTAATAAGTATTACATGTACTATTCAAGAATTCAGGTAAGTGTCTTTCCTTGTAAAGAAAATAAATAAATAAAAATTAAACCACAGTATTCAGTCTTTCATAGGAAGTCCTTGGCAAGCTGGGAACATTAATGGTTCTGTCTACAGTTTCCTCACAGCCTTATCCACCACAGATCTTTACCAGAACATACCTCAAACTTTAATCTCAAGCAGAAAATTGAACTCAAACTTCATTATAAAAATTTCCACACATTAAATTACTATGGAAAAGTCCTAGTATGCAACAGATATTTCACTATTTTCCTCTCTGTACACAATCATGAAGTGTAACCAGCACAGAGATGCCTACCTGGGACTTAGAGATGAGGCAGTAGATACTAAGGTAGTGTTCATGCATTGTTCAGTGATCATTATGCCTGACATTTAAGCAGTGCTGTTTCTCCTCATCAATGAAAGGAGAGATCAGTTGCAGCCCTGGCACTGTCAGCTCATCTTGTTGCTATGGATGACAACTGCAAATTACTAATACTTTCTTTCCATTTTATCTCCTACACAATTCTGCCTTCCAACTAGTCTGTTCTTCTTCAGTCAATCAAAAGATAAACCCAAAGATCTCTCTGCAGCTCAAGGTTCCATATGAGGTCTCCCATGAGTTCTCACAAGCAGAAGAAATGCTCTGAGAGCATTCACATTCATGCTTTGGATGTGTGACAGAAAGTAGCAGCCCTCTGAAGCAGTTCATACAAGCAAAGCTTCTTGTAATAATATTAGCTATTCTAAGAATTGTTTTAAACAACCATCCCAGACTTCAGTACTTGGCTAGGAATATATATGACAAATGATTAGTTCATTGCATAAACCCCACCATTGGTAATAGAAAAATGCTCAAAAGAACTATAGGTAGGGTTTGGAAAACTTACCTCACACCAAAAGACTTCAGTAGTTTCTGCTTAGTGGAGAGATGTTAAGGGAGGATTTGATCATGGATTATAGATATCTGTCATAGAAGGAAATATTGACCGCTAGAAGCTACACAAACTGACAGAGTAAAAAGACGGACTCAAAGTTGAAAACTGGAGTTTGAAAACAATCAAATTAGGGAAAATATTTAGCCGTACACAATGAACACTATATTCCACTGAAGGAGATTACTAAGGGAATAATTAATCTGGTTTTTTTGCAATTTAAGTTGCACATGTGTTGAAATGACATATTTTAGTTCACCTGCAAGCTACCAAACTTTGTATCTCTTTTACATGTAGAGAAGAACAATTCTTGCTCTGAAATAACTGTTGAAAAAATCTGTTGCCTGCTTGATAGTGAATGGTCACTCCTGGTTATAAAATTTTTGTTTTGCCAAATAACCAAGAGTACCAAAATGACTATTAAAAGATTTTAGAAAATGCATCAATCACATTAATTTTGCCTGGAAAATGCTTTCATTTGTCATAGAATCATAGAAGGGTTTGGGTCAGGTGAGTCCTTGAAGATCATCTCAAACCACTCCCCCTGCCATTGGCAGGGACACCTTCCACTAGAGCAGAGCTCAGAGCCCCATCCAACCTGGCCTTGGACACTTCCATATGCCATGTGGCAATGTCAGAATAATGTTTGTTCAAAAGAATTATGATCCACAGGCTTAGAATGGGTGAACAGATGAACACTACTAGTACAATAAAATGCATCCACCAGCTCATTACTTCTTTGTTATTTGGTAATTTCTTTATACATACCATTATTTAATTTGCTTCCTTAAACAAATGTATATATAATATAATGAAATATTTGAATACTGCCCACAACATTAAATTGAAGTTCCAATTCTTACATTTTGTATTTATTCTGTATTTCACTATTATAGGGTACTCATTTCATTATATTGAATTATCTCAGCACTGTAATGAAAACCATTATTTTTTTAAAATCAGCATAAGTATAAACAAAAAAAGAAAGAAAAAAAACAAGTCATGCCACTCAAACTTGATTGCTTTTTTGATATACTTACAAAATTAGTGGATGAAGGATATGCAGTAGTTATATTTGCATTTTAGTAAAATATGATCATGCCTTTGAAAAACTTACAAAAAGGATCCACGTTCACTTGAATATGATTACTATTACATGGAGGAAAAACTAGATGAAAAACAATGAATAAAGTGAACTGTAATGCTGAGTGAAGTGTAGATAGATAGTCAAAACATATGCATTAAATATCATTTTATTCAATGAATTCTGGCCTGATCTGGAAGACAATAAATACCAGAGTTGAATTTAAAAATCAAAGTCTGATGGAAAATAAACTTTAATGAACATAGGCTGGGTCAATGGGGAAGTCTGCCTTTTCCTCCAGTGTTATGAACGACTCTTCATGTTACTGCAACATCCAAAACAAAACACAATAAATGTGCTTTGGCTAAACTGGGATCTCCAAACAACAAAAAAAAAAACAAAAACAAAACAAAAAAAAAGAGAGAGAGAGAAAAACTAAACTGAACATGTATCAGAAAATTTGCTTTATCAATGATTCTCTATTGAAAGTTTAAAGGATTCCATGTTTTCTGGCTTGAAATATTGTCTAACAATTATTTTCCATCCCTTTTTGTGAGTCCTTAATGATTTATTAACAGAAGTAACCCTGTACACTGTTTAAAAAAAGCACAAGTCTGCTAAATCTTACCTGAGCTGGGCAAGAACACAATTGTGTTAAGTCTTTTTTTAGGGGAATTAAAATGACCCTCCAGCTTTTACAGAAGGTTCACTTTGTTGCCCACCTTTAAAAATTCACTTTCTGAATTCCTTAAGGATAAAGTCTGCTTCATCTATTTTGATTACCAGGGGAGAAGATTGTCTCTGGTTCTGTTTCCTCACTTTGAATAATAATAATAATTAAAAAAAAAAAAAAGAAGAAGATGCAGCTCTACTGCTCAGAGAGAGGGAAAGATAGAGATTTATATTTCTTTTCCCCTTTGTCTCCTTAAGAGTTGACAAAATTGGAAAATGGCAGTGATGGGAAAAGGCTGTACCCACAGCTGTTTGCTGTGGAGCACAGATGAGGATGAGTTCTGCAGGGACAACTTAATCCCCACAAGGAGTAATAGAAGAAGCTGTGGGAGGTCTTGGACTATACAGCATGGGTTTTTTTCTTCAGCATCTGCTGAAATTGGCAATTTTGTTAAACTGTCTTTCATTTTATATTTATTTGATCTTTAGAATATCATAACTGCAGTGCTTCTGTGGCCCAATAAATAGAATTCTCTCATTAGTAGTAAAAGGCTGTGGGGTTTGTACTGGAGGGCTAAAAAATGCCAAAACAACTGCAAGGGGACTGAAGACTGAAGATACTGCCATTATGGACATCGTACTCCTTCCAGTAATGATGTCAAGGTGTGGCTGATTTTTTCCTTTTTTTTCCTTTATTAATTAATTATTTGGACAAATAGACTGTTGAAATATTAATTGGAATAACAGTAAAATTATTATTGCCATGTGTATAGTGTCTTGCTTTTGTCCAAAAAAAGATATGTATTATGTCACTGATGAAAGAATGTTTAAAGTATTTTATAACTAATAGTTGGGTATATTTATACATTTAGAAGCTCAATAACTAGAGATAGAACTTTTTATTCTACTTCTACATCCTTTTAGAAAGACTTTTCTTTGTCAGCTTTAATCTGGGTGTTACCATCATTTTGAAAGCATTATCTCCATTCCTTATCACTAGATTTTATCAAACAAACAAACAAACAAAAAAAACCAAACAAACCTCTCCCCGCCAAAGAAATAAAAACAAAAACCAAAACCAAATAATCTAACACAAAGAAATTGTCTTTTTTTTTTCTTTTTCAGTTTTTTTGGGATTTATGATTTGAATCCTTTGAACTGTGAAGTATTACATGTGATAATCTCTTAAGAAATACAAAGATACTGAAAATAGATAATACAGATACAGACCTGCAGTTTGATATTGGGATCCTACCTCATCCCTTCAATATATCAGTAAAAAAAAAATCTCCAAATGAGCCATATTTATTAATAGTCTTATCATCATCATATTGAGTAACCTATTGAAGATTATAGAACTTCTCCCAAAGTAAGAGACTTGATTGATAAACTTGATAAATATATCTGATACTTTGATTTTCTTTTTGATAGGTTTTATAGATATATTCACTTTCATAAGGTCAGGTTCCCTGTTCTGATTCCCTCTGAGAGCTTTATTCCCCAAGTTATTCATTGAATACAGTATTTTTCAGTAAGATTACAGGATACATGTTCTAGCCCTCTTTATACAGAATTTCCTGAGGAAAGGCTGTGCCGATGTTTCTACAAGGCTGAAGCATATCTAGAAATGAATCAGTCTAAATAACTTGGCTGGAAAAGCTATCTATTTATCAAACCACAGTTTTGCCTCTTACTTGCAATTGCCTGTATGTTCCAAGTGTTTCAAGGCATTCAGTTTTGTTTATATGGTGCTTACCAGATGGGTTTCTCAAGCTAAGAATTATCGGTCTAGACTCACCCATGGCTATCAGGCAGCAGGCTCACCCAGCTATCTCAGTTAAGTTGAACCCACTAGTTTTGCCACCTTGAAGTGACTTGCATTTGTCATCAAAAGATATTAAAATTAATGCATATTACTGTTTATATTGAAACATGCCGTTGTTTTATAAACAAGCATTTCCTAAGTGATTTGCATTGTCACAGGAAAAGTCACAAGATACCAAACTTTACAGAAAAATAAAAAAGATCGCCTGCCAATGTGTACTCCTTGTATTTCCGCCCTATTTTTAAAATGAAACAAGATTTCTTATATTTTTCTACCTGCAAGTTTTTTCTGAATAAGAAAAGAGAAATACATGCCTGTGCTGCTGCATGTCTTTATGTGAGCTGCAGGATCAATCTCGCTTGCAGCGTCCTGGCGGGGCAGCAGCTACCAGTACTCTGCTAATAGACCTACTGATTCTGAGCATCTCAAAGCCACCACATATAATGCACAGTGAATGAAAGCAGATTTCTGTCTGCTAAATATAAGACAGGAGTGCACCAGCCATATGAGGTGGAACCTTGACAGAGCTTTCACTCAGTTAATACTCTGGCAAAATTAAAAAGCCAGGAGGGTGCAGGGGGGGAAGACCTGCCATACAGAGAGAGAAAATAATTGCAGCACCGTTCACTAAGGAATAATAGACCATTTTTTCACACTACTAATTTGCCTTGCTGCCTCTACTAACAGCCTCTGAATCCTACCTAATTGTATCCCTTCGTTGCTTTGCCAGAGCACGTTGTCGTGTCTGCTTCTGTGGCTGTCTTTTGCTCTCTTATTGTATTCACTGACAAATGATGAGATGCTGAAGTATGAAGAAATGCAAACTGCATTACATGAAGTCTTCAGATCACTCAAATTAGCCGTTGGCTGTGGAAACCTTTCCTTCTACATGTTGTTCCATTACTGGGGAACAAAAGGGTTTGTACAGAGCAGGTCAAACTTCATATTCCTGGCTAAGAATTTTGTCTCCATTAGCTTTTTACAAAAGGAAACATTGACTTTTCATCTTATCTCATTCTGTTGTTTCCAAACCTCTTTCTAAGGTAAAAAAAAAATGAATTACAACTATCAAACTTTTTCAAGGTCTTTTCAGATTCAAATTCACCAAGCACTCAGTACATTCATTGCTTGGACTCTTAGATATGAACTTTGGGGAGCTACAATTCTATCTTTAGCTAAAGTTCTCAGTTTTCAAGGTCCAGCCAATTATATTTTTTTGTTCATTAATTTCTCATCTGAATATATGAAAATGAGCAAAACCTGAGGGTACCATTTACTCCAGTATTTTCAGAAGATCATTAATGGAAATATTTCTGATTATCTTTCTAGTACTGGGGTGGGGGGGGAATAAAATAAAAAAATATATATAAAAAATAGGAAATTATAATGCAGACACAACAGCAAAACTATGTTCCTTCCATCTTTCCTTTTTTACTCTTAATAACTGATCTGTTCATCATGCTAGCAGCATATTCAATAATATTTCTTTTGCTTAATGTCTTCTAATACAGTCTTTAGGGCTGTATTTCTATATATTAGCAGATCCAAGTTATGAGAGATAACATATGTTCACAGGGATTTTCTCAGGTATTTATTTTGTGCTATTTACTATAGAAAAAGACCAATATCTGAATTAAAGTTATCACAACAGATTCATGCAATTTGATCAACACAGTAGGAATAGCATAAATATTTTCTATATAAATTATTCTAGTCTCTGAAATAAGAATATGCATATGATTTAGGAAGCCTAGAATATAGCTTATTTTTCATTGGTATGTACACAAACCTCATGTTGATTTTCTGTCCAAAAGTTTTTCAGGTTGTTTGTTGTGACTCATCTATCATTTATTTGTCATCAATATAATGTTTTAGGAATCGATTTCCAATTTCTTAGCTGAAGCTGCATGGTAATTTGGAGTTAGATTGTAGCACAAAGTACTTTTATACCAAAGAGAACATGGACAAGAACCAAAGTGATAAAAATATAGTTGCAAAATTATAATTTTTCATCCTGCCAGGAAACTGTCTAATTTGATGACATTCAACTATTTTATTATAAGCCTGAAAGTTAAGCCTCAGAGTTTAGTGTTTGCAGGCTGTAGCACGGAATGCTCTCTGTTCCTCAGACAGAGAGGGTTCCATCCAGCTCCAGCAGAGCCACTCTAGGACAGAGCTGAGCCCCACAGACAGGAGGGTGGTGTCTCTGGGAGAGTCTGTGGAAGGCAGGGAAGTGCCTCCCATCAGTGAGAAGAGAGGGGGGAAATGTGATAAACAGCTCTGTGAGCCCTGAGGTGAGAGAATGAGAAGGTGGAAGAGGTGCTGCAGGTGTCTGAGCTGGGATTATCCCGCAGCCCCAAAGGGATTATCCTGCAGCCCCATGTCGGAGCAGTTATTTCCTGCAGCCACTGGAGAGGGCCATGGTACAGCAGACATTCACCCCATGGAAGACCACATGCAGGTGAATATTCCCTGCAGGAAGCTGCAACCTGTGGAGGGTCCTCCATGGGTTCTGACAGGAGAGGAGCCCACACAGGAGCTGGTTTTCTGGCAGGAACTGCAGCCTGCAGCGAAACCATGCTGTGCCGGATGGGCTGTACCCCATGGAGAGGAGAGCTGGTGAAGAATTGCAGCCTATGGGAGGGACTCACACTGCAGTGGGTCATGAAGGACTGTCCCCTGTGGGGAAGGGACCCTACACTGGAGCATGGAAACGATGTGAGGAGAAAGAAACAGCAGAGTCAAAGTGTTACGAACTGACCACAACCTCCCTTCCACATCTCTCTCCACCTCTGAGGGAGAGAAGGCGGCTGATCTTTCAACAAAGGGATGGAATTGAGTCAGAAAAGGAGGAAAGGAGAAGGTGATGTGGTTTGGAGATTCTTTCTCACAATCCTACTTCATTTTTAATAAGCAAAAAATTAAACTAATTTCCCCCAAATTACGTCTGTTTTGCCAGTGGTGATAATTGGTAAACAATCTGCCTGCTTTCATGAGCTTTTCTGTATTTTCTCCTTCTGTGCAGTCAAGGAGTGTGAGTTAGGGAGTGGCTGGGTGAGTATCTGCCAGACAGACACGGTCAACCCACCACACCTTCAAAGACAGTTAAAATTTACCGTCACACAGAAGCTGTTCTCTCCTGCGGAGGCCATAAACTCAATACTATTGTCATGAAAATAATACATAGTACATTTTCACTTCTCAAAAATGTGGCAATATTATTTAAGGTGGATGCAAGTCTTCTCTATGCACAAATGTTTACATATATGCCAGCCCAGGATTTTCAGTGGAGTTTGAAGAGGTTTCATAACATCTAGGTATCAAGAAATTTAGGCAAGTGGTTTTTTTGGTTGGCTGGTTTTGTTTTTTGTTTGTTTGTTTGTTTCGGTTTTGGCTTTTTTTTTTTTTATGGACTAGTTTTTTGCAAGTGTAAGAATGAGATTATGATTTTTTATCAAATATTTCTAACAACCCAGGCAGGAGAGTAACTGAAATGGCAGTGATAATAACTTGATTTTTAATGTGCTACTTCCCTAAAGGAAGCTGTTCAAGAATTAGCCATAACATTTTAATTCAGTGGGTTTTCTTATTATATTTTTTTGTGGTTAGGAACAAACTTTCTAATATAGTAGTTCTGAAGTTTTCAAATATATTATTAAGTTGGAGAGATAGAAATAATTTACTAAGAAGTTGTAGTTTTCACAAAAGTTTTAATTGAAAAAATTTAAAAGTAACTCCAGGTTATACTCAAAGTAGAATTTCTATAAACGTCAAGGTTTTTTCACAGTATTATTAAAAGAACTGTCAACAATGACTCAGTATTTTTGTATTTCATTTATTACACAACACTTTGTGATTAAACTTAAAATGAAGCAAATGATTTTTGACTGATTTACAGTAAATTTAATCTTTGATTAACATTTCAGAAGGAGGAAAAACAAATGAACATGCCATAAAACATGCTAATGATGATCATGATAATTGAGAATGTTCTTGGAATAGATAATGTCTTAATGAAGACATCAAGACTTTATGTAGATAAACCCCTTGTAGGATTTATAACAGGAAGAAGAATCTTTACTTATTTTTGAAAAATTGTAGTGCATTTTAAAACCCTTCTGCCATAAATCAAAAGAAAAATAAGAGAATATTCCCTTGTCAAGTTTTAATTTACAGTAATTATAATGCTGCTTTGTTTCTTGCCTGTTTCTATATCTGTTCTTCCAGTTACCTGGCCACTAGGTTTTGCATTTACTAATATTAAATCTCCCCCACTGGCTGAAAACCTCACTAAACCTCTCTTTTTCATTTCACTTTAGCCTTGGTTATTTTATTTGCTACTGTTTGTAAATTGCAGTCAAAGCTAAATAATCACTTTCAAGTCACCAGCAACAGATGTGGAGTTGCTATTCCAAGCACAGGAAAAGAGAAACTGTATGGGGATTTTAGATTAATTAGTCATGAAATCACCTAAAAACTTTTAAAAATCATTACTGAGGTATGACTCCTCAAAAACCTCACTATATACAGACCAATGATTTCCTTAAAAAAACAAAGAACTACTCTCTGTGCCTCCAGTGATCTGCAAATGAAAGCTTGAGAACTACATCCTAAATTAAATGGACAGGATGTAGATAAACCTTTCTTTTCTAGATCATTGATAGGAATATGAGAATATAAAATGGTGAGTAATGGTTCATTATGAGATGAATATCATACATAATAAAGTAATTTCAATTCAGATTGTGCATCTGGGCCCAATCACTATTTGGCCAGAAGATCTGTTCTGAAGCAGGAAAGGAAAAAAAAAAAAGAAGACATAAGGGTGTTAGGCACTTAACAGCAGAATTTTAAAAGTATTTAGCTTCTGTCTGTCAGGACAGTTAATATGAGTGAGCCATCTAGCAGGCCATGAAATAAACTCATCACCCACCTTTCACTGTCTTTCTGAGAGCCACTATTGCTGTCTCCAAAAGCTGAAACCTGGTCTCATTTTTCTTCTTGAACCACTTTCTGCATATCAAAGTCTCCAAGCTATCAGCTATTCTTTATCAGCACCCATCCTTCCTGCTCTGAAAGTTCAAACCTAACAAAAAGATCCTAACTTAATTCCTGGGTACCTAGTATTTTGTTAAATGCTCAGATCTATGACTCCTAGAGGCTCTACTATGCTTTCACATAGAAGGATTTTTTGTTTGTTTGTTTGTTTGTTTGTTTTTTTACCATTAACTTAGTATGTCATCTCCTAACATCCCTTCATGCTTGCAGCTGGAGCTTCTTATGCTCAATTGACTCTAACTCATTCAACCTTTAAAGGGCAGGTGCTCCCCACTAGGCCATGCAGTTTTAATGGAGAAACTAGTCCCGAGCTTCTGATACAGCTGTATCAATCAGAGAGTGTGAATTACACTTCAGGGGAAGGGTGGAGCACTTTCAGAGGCAGCCTGCTCCAGAAAAGTCTCTGACTCTGTCTCTCTGGGATTGGTTAATGTGGAAGTGCTATAAAGGAAAGGCTGTAGGTTGAGTTTCATCTCTCTTGGCTTAATGTTCTTGCTGGGATTAAAGCAAATGGAGTTCTGTTACCAGAGGCATGCAGCACTACTTCTGCTTCCTGTAAGTGTTTATATTCCTTTTAACAGAATAGAATGTTCTTCTTGCTTTCAAAGTAGTTTTGAATGGATTGTTGCTGTAGGTTCTTTTATCTGCAGACTTTCTATTTGAAACACTTTATCCAGGAGATGGGAGAACTGGTCTAAAGCTTGGAAGATGAATTTGGGTTTATGGCTCTCATCATGTAGGTGCCTTTGTTAAGTATGAGACTATAAGCTCACCTGAGAGAAAAGAGTTTTCTTTCTCTTATCCTCTTACAATGCTTTAAGAAAATCTGTAAGGTTTGTATTGGCAGAGAGATGAGCATGTGATGTATGTCCTTTGAAGAGAGGAAAGTATTGAGTTAAAACCTTTCATTTTGGGAGTATTTGTTTTTCTGGCTACTCACTGAGGACTGGCTTTGGAGGTGGTTCATAACGATTTTAAGGGAAGGCAGTGACTTCAGTCCTAGTTAGTGCTTAATGCTTAGCACCTCCCTCTCCTAGCTGAATAGCATGTTTTGTCCTTGTGTTTTGTGTCCATCTCTGTGTACATCTGTGCCTTTTATACATGATATAAAATGACAACTGATGCCAAATGATATTGACAGGTCTTTATTGAACTTAATTACTCTTCAGAGACTGGCCTGAATCAATCCTCATAAAACTCATCTATCACTTTTTTGATATGCCAGCTTTAGTTTGGGTGAAGATGAAGGAAAAAGTCTCTGAGAAAGGAAAAAATCTTCCATTTTGCCGGCAACACTTTGTCTTCTTAAGTTATTGATGGACTCTGTTGAAGTGAAAATTGCCATGAACATTTATCAGTGAAAAAGATAAGTCAGAACTCAGTGGTGACATTCAGTTTGGCTGTTTTTTACAGCGCAGTGAGTGCCCTGAACTCCCATTAAAATTAGTGAATTCCCTGAAAATGCCATCACTGGTATTGCCAGTATAAAGTTAAATGCATTGAGATGTATTAGATATCTTACAGTGTTTAGGGTAGCTTTTCTTGTTGCTTTATATGGTTTGTGTCTTCCCTCCTCTGACAAAGATTTGTTTGGCTTTTTTATTTGGTTTGGTGTTTTGTTTGGGGTTTTTTTGTTTGTTTGGTTTTGTTTGGGTTTTGTGGGGTTTTTTTGAAGGGTTTTAGGTTTGTTTGTTTGGATTTTTTTCTACTAGTTACACAAGGCCATGAAATTGCAGGAGGAAAAAAAGGATAAGTTACAAATGCTATGCTACCTACAAAGGAAGCCCTTTTTTTATGAGGTGTCTGGTTTGCAGTGTTTCTCAGGATCTCAACCAAAAATTTCCCAGTAGGTTAGGGAAAAATAGAATTGATATTAGCCATTGGTAACATTGTACCTTTTAGTTAAAATCCTTCCACCTTCCTCAGTGTCAACCAGTGTTTTGCAAGCTGAGACTGTTGAGTGAAGGCAGATTCTTATTTTTCATCTTAGTTTAATGAGGTGTGTCTCTTCTTCATCTGAAATGGTGGTATTTGTCAGAGCCTTCTTTCCCCGTGTTTATCATCCTAACCCCATTCTGTGATGGAGGAGTTAAACCACTGATTCTCAGAAGGGATGGGAGGCAGGAGTGAGACTGAAATTAAGGTAATTGGCTTAAATGAATGTGCTTTATTTTTCTGACACTGAAATAGTGGAAAATTTATCCAGGCTTGTTATGTAGGGAGTGATCACTCTAGTCATCTTGCAGAGCTTTCAAATTATGTTGTGTATGAAGTGGGTGGAGGTGGCTCAAAACTGCACAAAACCTTCAGAGTGGTCTGGGAAGGTAAGTAGTTTAAATGGTCTGTAAGTGAAGGCTCAGCTATGAGTATAGGCCTAACAATTTCCTTCTCATCAGCTAAATAAACAGCCTGAAGTCTTGTATCTGACTCTGTCCCATGTTGGTGTCAGGTCGTTCTCACAACAGGAATGCTTCCTAATGTTTAGCCACCTGTGTCTCAGCATTTCAGTTTGTGCCCGTTTTCGTTTTCACTATCGGTAGGCACTGCTGGAAAGAGCCCGACTCCACAGTCTTTACACCCTTCCTTCAGGTATTTATATACATTGATAAGGCTTTCTTGTCTTCTCTCTCTATCAAGTCCGTGTGTCTCTCGTACTGAAGAGCCCGGAAATGGGCATAGTGTGGCCTCATCAGTGTTGAGCATCAGTAGAGAATGACCTCCCTCTACCCGTTGGCCACACTCCTCCTAATGCAGCCCAGGACACCACTGGCTGCCTCTGTGGCAATGGTGCTTTGCTGGCATTGTTTATCAAGAGTCTCAGGTCCTCTTCTGCCAACCTGCTTTCCAGCTGAGTGTGTGTATATGAGGAGGGTGATGTGAAGGACACCATTTCTCTTCAAAAATTATACAGCTGCTCTCACATTATGTACCTGCAAAATTTCTTCAGTGAAGTATGATTTTGGGTCATCTTAGAAGTAATTTGTGTGTAATGTGTTTCCTGTTCCTTTCTGTCTTGATATTTTGTTCCTTCCTGTCTTCATATTTTATCTCGTTCAAAAGGAACTGCTTTTGAATTTATACTTTATCTATTCTTGTCAATAGATCAGCCCATCACTGCCTTGCCTATACAAGTCAAAACATCAGCTGATGTGCTAAAACTTCTGTTTCAGGCTGTTAAAGCAATTCATTTGGAGTAGTCTTCTAAAATGGTTAGCATTTTTATATGTTCCTTACCTTTCTTACTGAAAAGCTGTTCCAATTCTGGTTTCAATCTTCAAAATACCAGGTCAACTAATGTTCTTCACAAGGAATATGCTCCCAGGTTTGTTTGTTTTTTTTTTCTTTTGTCTGTCTTCTTGTTTTTTTCTTCTGTGGATTGGTTGTCTTAGGTGTTGATTTCTTTCTTTTTTTTTTTTTTTGTATTGATATTAATCCTCCTACAACTTCTACTCTAGAGGGAAGTATCCTCTCTTGTGTTTCCTGTTGCTAGGCGACATGACTCATGCTCATTTAAGACATACATATATGACATAAAATAGTACTGTGTAGAAATGTCCAAGCTTGCTTGCTGTGAAGTAGTTTGGGGTATTGGTAGCACTGTTTACCACAACAGTGTAATGTTCTATCAGTAACTACCTTTATAAGTCATTGCAGTTCATGTATGACCTTAAGATATCCTTGATGGCCTGTATTTTTAGATATTCTGCACATCTTTTGAGTTGACCTTCAGCTTGTCCTAGTCTGATAACTTTTGTCTTGAACTCTTACCTTTATAATTAACAACTTGCAATATGCTGGAAGCTGCTTCTTGCCCCATTTTGCTGCTAGAGATTAAGGTTCCAAACAGCCATTCTTTCAACTGAAGGTAAAAGAGCCTGAGCTTTTCATGTGTTTGACTTCCTTGACACGTGCAAATGAATACCTTGTAGAGAGATTCCTTTTCATGAAAAGGGCTAACTCCAAAAATACTAGTAAAAGAGTTTTCCAGAAGTTTGGAGTATATGTGGACTGGTAAATCCCTTTTGAGTCTTTTGAAGAATACACCAAACAGAATTCAAAACTGTGTCTAGGATTTTAAAAAATTGCTTACATTCTCCAACCTGATTAGCTGCTATATACACTTTTTCGAGCAGTGCATTAAGTAGCAGGAGTAAACACTTGGAATTGTGCAATTTGGCCATTCTCTTCATAGTGAGAAAAGGTGCAACGTGTTTCTTCAGTAATATTTTAGGTTATTTGTTTTAAAATGTATTTAGCCCTGTTTATATTCTTAATTACCTAGTGAAGAGATGAAGTTTGCGCTTGAAGAACAGTGGGATTTGTGATGTTCTGGTTTCTTAAGGTTTATCTTGCTGTTTCTTGTTTGCTCCTGAGAAAGTTGCTTCCCAGGTCAAGCAGTGTAGGACTGTGAAAATAAAACCAAGTTTTAAAATATGGATGTTCTGTGTAGAATACCTATGAGAATATGATTAAAGGAATAAGAAACGTTATGCAAGTTCTAATTGACTTCTGTTTGTGATCCAATATTCTTTACGTGTGATGCAAGTACTTCTATCTATATGACTATAAACAAATACAATACTAACACAATCCCATACAGTTAAGCACATAGAATGTATATTACTAATATGAAGGTTATTTGAATTAGATTGCCTTCTAAATGAGGATTAGTGGTCTGAAACAGGCCTTATGGTGTTGGATAAAAAACACTTTGAAGTGCTGTAAACACAGCAAGTCCATATTCACAACTGGACAACTCTTGTCCATAAATTCAAGCTTTTAAATCTTGTGCTACTACACAACTCTCAAAGGATTTTCCACTAATAGTGCTGACTTGCCAGCAAACTTCTGGCATCTCAGCATGGCATGACCTGAGTCAATTGCTAGTTTCTCATCTGGATAACAGTGAAAACCTGTCGTGCATTCAAGCAGGGAGCTTGCTGAGGTCTGAGAAGGCCAGATAGCAGAGAATCCTAACAGAAATCCTGTAAAACAAACGTGGTAGAAATTTTGAAGAGGTCATTTTTCACTTTTAGCCCCAAGGTAGAATCAGGTCTTCCTATGTTACTCCCATTGCATATTTATCTGGCTTGTTCTAAATATAATAATGGAAATTCGGCTGCCTCCCCAGGCAATCTCTTCCAGTACTTAGCCATCTGTAGTGCTGTGTACTTCACCTGAAAGCCCCTTAATTCCTTTTAAACCTACTCCTGCTTCCCCTAACTTCATCAGATGTGAAGAAATGTTTATTCTATACTGCTTAATAATTTCATATGTAAAATATAGAAAAGCTATTATCACATCTTCCCTCAGTCTTTGCTAGACCTCAAACTATAACTGCCTTTCAACCTCGATCCTGTTTTTTACTTCTCTTAAAATTCTTTCCCTCTGAGATCCCAACCAGTGTATATTTTTCTTGAATCACATTGCCCAAAAAATGGAACAGTGCTTGCTTTGGAACTTTACCAGCATTAATGCCACTGAAGAATTTCCAGGTGCCTCTTTCAGTGAACTACTTTTGTTCACATTTTTCAGCATAGTAACAGAAAAGAGAAGAGAGAGTTGATCACCCTGAATTTACAAGTAGTAACGTTTCTTACTTACTTTGTGACATTGTCCAGGCAATATTAAAGGGAAGACTTGACTTCAGAGTAACTCGACACAATACTTTCTGGAAAAGATTACTTCATATAGTTACAGTTGTACACAAACTAGATTAATTTTGGAAAATTTTGATCAATGGAAACTACCTGTTTATTTTATGATGCTCTCAATAAATTGCTTTATTCATCTTATAAAAATAATGCATCACTTTAAAATACCCTACAGCACAGTCCTAGAAAGGTTTCTATTTAAGGGGTTCTCAGGTTAGTTTGAATTGCCATATCTCTGAAAGACATGGATGATATTGGTGAAGTGAGTTCCTATGTAACATAAGTAGCATGGATGCCCAGTTAAAATACAGAAAGCAATGTAGTGTGGCATGGTTAGGTTCATGACATGACAAGTTATACTGTGCATTGTCACCTCCAAGTAGCTGATTAGATTCCATAGAGCCTGCAGTATCCCAGATTCAAAAACTGGGACACTTCACAAGTTGACATCTTGACTGTGCTCCTTGTGTTCCTTCTTACATGTTGCATTGGTCATTTGATTTGGTCACTAATGAGATGGAGAACAAAAATCAGTGGAGCGGGGGTAGCAAAAGCTCTCCATGGTAATTCCATTGCACAAGATGGAAAACACTTGGTGTTGGAAACAGTCTGCTTCTGTAAACAGCATCTCAAAGTAGAAAGCTTACATTGCTCTCCTCTTCCATTTCCCTTTCTTTCCCCTCTTCACCCCTTCTAGTGGAATGACATAAATAATGACTTGATGCTTGGCTTTGGTGAATCATGGCCTTGGTAGGCTGAAGTGCTATAATTATCTCATTGCTACTATCACAGCATTGTAAATATTAAATGCAAAAAACAATGTTTCAATAGCTTTGAGGTTTTGACACTTACTGAGAAAAGCCAGGGAGTTCACAGTTAATGTTTCCTCTCTTTAAGTTAATTTCTTCAGTATTTTTAGTGCACTTCTGCTTTATAAACCACAGATTCTCATTGTTACTAGAATAAGCTACTGAAAGTCCATCTCTGTACTGCTAGTTTCAGTCTATTCTCAACCATGCTGCAGGATTCACCCAGTGGAAAGGATGGTCTGATTATCTTTCTCTGCATGCCACCTGTGTAATCAGGCTCCTAAGAACTGGAATGAGCCTTCACATCTGCTCATGTAATAAGATAAGTTGCATACACACCCCGGCTCCAGCAGCAGTGGAAGGAAAGATGACATTATTGTTGAGCCTCTATTGTTTACTTCTTGGGAAGGTGTAGTAATGCAAGGGCATTAGAAAATGAAATGACAAGCAGTGGAGAAGAGGGAAATTTGCAGGTTTTTCTGAATTTATTCTATTGAAAGGTGATATCCATAACTGCCTTACAAGAGCTTTGTAGTACCTCTATTTGGGGTTTGGCTGTTCTGCACTTACTGGCCTACTCTGAAAAAAAATACCTAAACTATGCCACTTCATCACTTTTTTTTTTTTTTTTTCCCCACAATTTCAGTGGCTTCTCTGTGGTTGTTACACAGGAACTGTTTCCTTCAAATGTGATGAATTCCACCCAGAAATATTCATTGTGATGCTTAAATCCAGGTGTGGAGACATCTGTGGTAGCCCAAGGATGAGTATATTAGGAAACACTTTTAACACACAAGGTTTTTAGGGCACCATTCTCTGCTCCCTCTGTTATCATGCGAAAAACAGAGGCTATTCCTTGATATGCTCTTGTAGAGAAGAGCTTGGAATTGGATACATCCTTGAGTCTAAACAACTAAATTAAATGAAGAAGTGCTAAGTAATATCCTTAGGCAAGGAAAATGAGCTGAGAAAGAGCTACTCCTTTTTTCCTGAGTACTTGCATTTTATCAAAGGTTAATTCTGAAGGATTATGTTGTCTTTGTGTGTTTATTTAGAGTAAGATTAGGACAAGTGTTTAGTTTATATTTATAACATTCTACACAGAATTTTCAAAAGGACCCTTCATACTTGACCTACTAAATATTTGTAAACCAAATGCCTCTTCTGACTGAGGCAAAATTGCTAAAATTAACCACAGCATAAGGTCTCAAAATGTGTTTATTGGTCTATCAAAATGTTTTCATCTGTGGTGTTTTGATATTTGCAGTAAGTCTTAGTCCTAAACTGCATTTTTCTATTCAAGACTAACCAGATGATGATTCATGTTTTGCAGCTCAGCATAGAGGAAATAAGTTTGGAGTTTTTTATGGATGTTTCACCTTCCTTTCTTGTTGCACACATTTATTTACAGTTTTCTATTACTTCTTTCTTTAAAATCTAGCAAACACATACCCAGACATGCCCTTGAATACTGTTCTTTATAGCATGCAACAGATTATGAGCTGGATTGAAGAATCTAGTTGAGAAAACGACAGTGACAAACTTTCATGTAACCTACCTATATCTGCAGGACCTCTTTCAAAACGTTAATTTAAAAGATGTAAACTTGTGAATGTTTTTCGACAAATACTCCCTGCCCTAATTCCAAATTCCNTACTCCCTGCCCTAATTCCAACTCCACACACCTCCCCCCCTCAAAAAAAAAAACAAAACAAAACAAAAAAAAACACAAAAAAAACCAACAAAAAACATTACTAATGATTTCATGTAGTCCAAAACATTCACAGGTCTTGGAAGAAATCAATTTTTAGTCCTCCTTTGGGGGATGGTTCTGTATTCTGTACCAGAGATTTTATTCTTTGTTCTTCTCCTGTCTTTTCTTAGTTGCAGCTTACTAAAATTGCTTTAACTCTGTGGCCTTAGTTGCCTAGGAAAAGGACAAATGTCAATAGTACATGGGTAAAGGGAGTGGAAGAAAACACCAAATCAAACACTTATTTAGCATTTAATGACAGCCTTGTGGTTGCAAAGGGCCTCATGCTATTAAGTGGCACAAAGCAGAGGGCAGGTAAGAACACTAAAGAATGCTCCAACAGCTTATGTGTTTGAAATATATGAAACTACCGTTTAAAGCTAAGCTAAGGATGATTGGTCACGAAAAAGTAAAGAATAAATCTTTTAAGCTTGTAGAATCATGAGGTAGTATATTTTGAAAATTAATCTTCAGAACTAATACTGATTAATGTCTTTTAGTTCTTTCAGTGTAATTCTGTAGAATAGCAAAGGAGGAAACAATTAAATATAAAGCAGAGGACAAGTGTATAGTCTGTTTCAGACTGCTGAGTTTGGGAATGTCTAATTTGAAGTGGAGTATCCATATGTATTGAAAAATATAGAGGGACAACATACTGTTCCTGTTTGATCAGAATTTGCATGGCTGTAAAGTTTCTTTTTAAAAAAAGAAAATCAAACAGCATTTAGAAATACTGCTTGATATTTATTTAATTTAAGAATTAAATAAATAATCTAATCAACTCTGCTAAAGCATATTGAAACTGGTTAGGACACCGTGGGAGTTAATGCAATGCACATCTGCCTTCCACTGCCCTTTAATGTGGCAGTAGCAGCTAGAAGAGAATAACTCCTTGTCACATGGCTGAGACTGAAGCATGGGGCTCTAGAAGCTGCCAGACTGGGGTCTACTTGCTAAAGGTCACATAGGAAATGTAAAAAAAAATGTATACATGTTGTGACTAGGGACGTGTTTTAACGTTGGAAATGGCAGTGTGAAGTTAACGCTTGGAATCTATGATCTTATAGGTATTTTCCAGCATTAGTGATCCTGTGATTCTGGAGTTGAACATGTGAATGGGTTACTTTGCATTTTAGAGGTAATGAAAATTGGAACCGGTAGTATGATGAGGTTTTTAATAGTGGGCCTTTAAGAATCAGTAACACCTCAGTGGCCCAAAAGGTCATGTCTAAATTCCCAACTACTCCCTCCTCCCCCTTTCATTATCACCTGCTTTTTCAAAGTAGTTGGCTATAGTGGCCATTGTGGAAACTTCAGTTTTGTTGGCCTTAGATACAATCTTTTTCTGTAACCATGGAAGACTTGCCCAAAGTTGGTGAGTTAGAAGATGATGTTTGGAGGGGAAAAAGCAGAAGAATCTTGGGAGATGCTAGAGAAGAAATGGTCTTGTTCCTCTTTACTCTTCATAGGTTTTTAGTGCTAGAGATATCTACATCTAACCTGCGTTTTCAGTTTAGTTTCTCTAAAAATGGATTCTTGTTTCTGTTTTTACTAAATTTAGTCGGCTTTTTTTTCCCACCCCATTTGGTAAACTGATATGCTGAAGTCTATTTGTGTTTTCCTCCCACTTACTTCCTTTACATACAGATACAAAAACAGTATGTAGAAATGACTCTTCCTGAATGCTGCTGTTTCTTTACTAACCCACGAAGATTTTAATTCTACCTCAAAAGACTCTCCATTGACAAAACTGCTACACTGTGACTTACAAAGGCTTGTAAGAGCTTCTCCTGCACATGCATTTTATAAAACTTGTCTCTAGTTTGACATTCACTTTCTACTAATGCCTGATATGACACTATGAAAGTACATGATAGATGCAATGGGATTTTGCATGAGAGAAAGATCATTTGGATAAAGCATTCACAGCTCATCTTAGGCTTATACAGCTGTAATTCCCAGTTACAAGTATTTAAATTTATAAAAATTATCCTTTGTGGCATAGGATGCTCTGGTGTCTAGGAATTTTACTGGAATAAAGATTGTACCTCTAAAACCTAGCCCCCTAGAATTTTATTTATGTGAGTCCTTAGTCAGTAAAATGAGTCCAAGAAGATCAGAACACATGAAAATTTTATTAACCTAAAGCTTTCTGGAACTGAATGAGAGTTATTTCTTGCAATACCCATATACTTTGTAGAGTTTCTAGTTTAATTTTAGTGTTCTAAAATAAGTATTAACAACCTATCCAATTAAAAATAATTCTTATTTATTCTTTCCTATTTTTATCTGCTCTGATGAAGCTTGGTACTTTGCTCCAATTTTCTCTTGGAAATGAGGTAGTTTAGAGCTGGTGTTTTTTAACTGTATTGGCACGAAGCAGACACTTCTCTACAGGATGACAGCAGTCTGTCCTCCATTCTCCTATGTCTCGTTCAGATTTAGTGCATGTACTAAAGGGGAAATTAGGGGGTATACCCATAGCCCAGGTAGGTGTTGCAGTTTAACCCTGGCCAGCACCACTCTGCTGCTCACTCACTGCCTACCAGATGAATCATGAAGAAAACTGGAAGGGTAAAAGATAAAGAACTTGTGAGTTGAAATAGATAGCAAAAGCTAGGGAAAGCTAGGGATAGCAAAAGATAGGGAAAGCAAAAGCTGCGCACACAACCAAAACAAAACAAGGAATTGGTTCACTGCTTCCCATGGGCAGACATGTGTTCAGCCATTCCCTGGAAAGCAGGCTCCATCATGTGTAATGGGCACTTCAGACAAATATCATGACTCCAAATGTCCCCATTTCCTCTCTCTTCCCCTGCTGTATATACTGGGCAAAATGTCATATGGTCTGGAATATCCCTGTGGTCAGTTGGCATCACCTATCCTGGCTGTGTCTCGTTCCAATTTTCCAAGCACCTCCAACCTCCTTACCAGTATGGCAGTGCGAACAGCAGAAAAAGCCTTGGCTCCGTGTAATCATGCTCAGAAATAACAAACACATCTATATATTATCAACCCTGTGTTCAGCACAAACCCAAACTATGGCTCTATACCAGCTACTGTGAAGAAAACTACCTCAACCTTGGCCTAAACCAGCACAGCAGGTGAGAAATCAATAGCAGTATACTTAGAAAGTAAGATTTTTGTAATGTTGGATGCTGAAAATAGCCTCAAAAGTCAGGGCAAATATGTATAACTAATGTCACAATGCACTGCCAAGACATCATGGGACTAATTCTACAAGCAAATATTTTTGGTTTTTGTGCAATGGGTCTCTTTAAATAGTGAATCCAAGTAACTGAACTGTAAAACCATAAACCATTTGACAGTTTGACTGAGAATGTGTGAACGCTTATGTACCACCCATAAGATATGCCCAATCTGTGTTTAACTTTGGCAAACCGTTCCCTTTGAGCCGCTGGATGCTGCATCTGTCTGTTCTTCCCTGTTGATGCCACCTTTCCATTTAGCCTGTGCAGCCAATATAGGGGATCTGTGAGATTGTCTTAGTGTTCCCCATGTGGCATGTTCCTTCTACTAGAGAGCCACCCAGTTTTGTGCACTCTCTGTAATCAATTGTGTGTAGACTAAGTCGGTTAGGCCTGTGAAGGATAAGTTTTTCTCCAAAACTTGTTCTTCTTCCTCCTTACCTTGTGCCTTGGCCAGCCATGCTTAATACTTTTTTAACATGTGTGAATCCACTTCTTGTGTGATGGAACTTTTGCCTTTTTAGATCTAGTAATGTCTCCTGCCTGTAAATATTATTTACACTGCTTACCTCCCATAGGGAGTGAAGCTTTTTCCCTTGTCTTCTGACAAATCAGTGGCTTCAGTGTAAAATATCTCACAGTAAGCCTGGAGGTATTGTCGCTTATGGTGAACAGCCTCTGTGCTGTATCAAACATGTCCATGGGCATACAGTTTATCACTGAGTCTCTGGTGAAACCAGACCTGGCACTTTGGGGATGACTAACCCCTCGCCACTTTCTTATGAGTGTATTGTAACAAGAATTTTTGAACCACGAATTCTTTTTCACCTTAGAAGATAAACAAGATTTCTGTATCCCATGTGCTTCCTCTTTCTCCTCCCTGATCTGAATTTATATAGAAGTTTGGTTTTGTTAATGGAAAACAAGTGTAGTTGTTTATATTGGGAGTAGAACAGTTGCACTAGAAGTGACTAATTTCTTCTCTCTTTTCTGTAAAACTTACCCAGGCAGATGAGCACATGTGACAGGGCTGCCAATAATTCTTCTGATGGGAACAATTAGTGTGTTATGACTTATTTTGTTGACATCACTACCCCATCCTAGGTGGATCGTCGGATCACCTTTTTCCATTATAGGAGCTGTTCTGAGCAGAGCAGGCAGCTGAGACCTGTCTCTGTGCCTGGGGCTGGCCCTATAGAGCTGGGATCCATCCCACCCCTGGGCTGCCTTCCCAGCTTGGCTGGGTCCTGTGTCAGCACCAGAGGGTAACTGGGCTGTGTCTGAGCCCAGACACACATCCCAGCCTAGGTGGCCTCACTGGGACTGCAGGATGTGGCTGCTCAGGGAGGGAGGGCACTGCACTGCTCTATCTGCTCCTGCTTGGAGTGATGGCTTTCTGATCCCTGTTGGGATGAATGTCAAGACTCAGAAAGGCATGAATGCAGGATTTTATATGTTGGCTTTCTTTCAAGCACCGTGACAGAATGGCACATGACAACCCCAAATAAAAGAAGTTATTGAAGTACTGGCATAGGCCTGGTGCTGAGCTATTCATCACTGGTTTGCAAGAGGAAGGAAAAGACCCATTTCCCTGGTGGCTGGGATTCCCAGTGGTAAAAGTGCTTCCTTGGCATGTGATAACCATCAAAGTATGGGCTTTGTGTCCCTGTCTTGAACTGGGAATGGAACTTCCTGGCAGCACTAGGGATAGTGTGGAGTGTGTTCCTTTAGTCAGCAGTTTTATTTTCTGTCCCTAAGACAGTGGCATGTTGATGTCATGCAGCATGTAGAGAGCTCGAGGGAGGAGCTGGCGAGCCCAGGCTCTTCAATTCACTTTCACAAATGGAGCCTCTGAAAGTGAAGAGAGTGAGCTGGGAGATACAATGAGCCATAAGCCCTAAGTGAGGCACTTACCAACTCAGCCAGAGTTAATCAAACCATCATTTTCTGTAGTAAAAGGTCAATTTTAGGTGAATTGGTTGCCTCTCTGTGTGCTTGCAGGGAAAAGTGAGATGACTGCAGTAAATTGAGGCTTGTGGTTAAATGTGCATAACTTTTTGGCTTTGGTGTTGGACTCCATAGCTACTTTTTTTTTTTTTATGTCTCTGTTTTGTAGAAACTTATCACTGAGTCATATTTTCTCTGTTTTGATTAGCATTGGCTTATTTGTCTCATCCTCTTTCTTGCAGCAGACCTCTTGCAAGTTAAAAAAAATGGAGCAGGGAAAAAGAAAACTCTCTGCATAAATGTAACATATTGGTTTCTGTTCTCTCTCTAGTTTCTTTGCAGTGCTGCACAATAAAAGTTGAAACCGAAGTGTGTTTTTGTAAGCTGAGGATGATTAGCCTTCATGTTAAAAAAAAGAAAAATCAACAAAGCAACAAAGCTTCTTGGTAGGAGATCAAGAAAATGAGCGGAGAAGCAAGAATTAACTGATCAAAGAAAATGGGACAACTGATGCCTTTCAAGCAAAGAGATGATAAAGACATAGGCAGACCCTACAGGACTAAAATAGACCTCTGATCACTCACTCTTTTAATATTAAAAAAAATGTAGGTACTCATCTGAAGAGTTTAGATTGGCCCTAAACCACTAAAAATACTCCACTCATTGACTAACAAGCAGAAAGCCTTGACATTTAGATTAATTTGAAAATTACAGCCCAGGATTTATCTTGTGTATGCTTAATATATTAGCAAACCAAATTTATCCAGACTTGGTAAAGAAAGTGGGAAAATGGAGAAAGTGTTTTCACTTTTTATATGTGATTAACTGTGCATCTGACAATGTAAAACAAATCCATCCTTTAAGAACAAAATTAAAGATATAGCAGCAGCCACTTTCTGACAATCAGAAAATCAGGTTTTATGTCATCACAGTTAATATTAGCAAAATGTCCTTTAATATGATAGCATTCAGAGAATGTTTCACCTTTTACATTACACACAGTCTATCATCCTCTCATCCATTGCTCCTTTTAATCTTTTTTTCTTTATCTTACCTACAAAAGCATCTTTATTAATAGTGCTATAGAAGTCGAGCCAGCAGGATTTCTTAGATCTTTTAATAACCCTCTGAATTTAAGCTTCCCTTACTTTCTTTTTTTATGATGTACTGAGTTTAAGAACTTAAAGGTTGGTCTAACTTTACTTTTTTGCTTTGACCACCATATAGGAATGAATATTTCATAAGAGGGGGAAAAGTGTTTCTTTCCTACCTTATTAAACTGTGCTCAAAATCTCTATTTGTCACTAGCAATAGTGTCAGAGTGAGATACTGTTGCTGACCAGTGGGCTCTTTGGAAAACAAAATGAGAATCCTGTTTTTAATTGTCAAATCTAGCACTTGCTCCAATGTTATATTTCTCTAGAAGTAGACTGAAGGGGAGGGGGAGAGGAAAATAAGGGGAAAATCACCAACCAATATGGGAAAGAAATATGTATTTTCACATAAGAAGTATGGCTTCATTTCAGAGAGTATAAATAAACACTGTATTCAAATATTTCATCCAGTCATTTAATTTGGTTTAACAAGTGGAACCAAACTGTACACCTTAAGATATTAGAGACTGCCTTTTAATCACTCTTCTAATCATATGGATGTAGGGGCAATAGTAGTCTTGGAGGAGAAAAATCCATCTTTGAAAGGGATTTATTGTTATTTTATTAATAGATAAAGATATTGGCCTCCTTCACTATAAGTTACCTGCCTCTCTTTCCCCATAGAATAACCCATGCCTCCCCACATGGCATCAGTGCCACTGAGCAATTTTGGGTGGGTTGATTCTTACCAGTCTGTGATTTTTGGATGCTAGGTGGCTAAACAGGTCTGAAAGGAAAGCCTTGATGCTAATTTTGTTACTGACCTTCCCTTCGATGTAAGCAAAAGACTTGAATCCTTCTTTTTTTTCTGGAGATGGCAGCACCTGCAGTAGTACCCCTGAATGCACTGCCAGATGTAGGGCTCTGCCATGTTTTTGTGCAGCTCCTCTCTCTTTCTCAGAGCCCTGCCATGCAGCAGCTCTGCTTCTCTCTTGGCACCACCCTGTATTGTGTTCTCACAAGGACCTGTGACTGCCCGCACTGGTCCTGCTGCTGTTGAATTGGCTGTTTGCAGTTTGTAAGGGACCACTGTGGGAAGGGCAAGTTTAAGGCACCAGTTTAAGGCACCAAGTTTAAGGACCACTTTGGGAAGGGCAAGTTTAAGGTACCAGTAGTATCACATGATGAGGTCAAGATTATTTGTCTACCCTCATATTAAAAAAAAACCCTGGAGACTGAAGAGATGAAAATGCAGCTGAACTGAGTGTAGTATTTATCAAGGTGTTCTCTTATGTTGAGTGTATCTAGGCGTCTGGAAAGAGGCCATTAAGAATCCATGGCAGGAACAGTGGGATAATAATCCTCTTTATAGGTTGCATTTTAATTTAAATCACGGTGTGCTAAATAGTATTGTAGGTCTTAAAAAAAACTAGCTGAGTATATTCCTCTGATTATTTTTTCTTGTTAACTGAGAGACAGGATTTGGACTCCTCTTTGAATACTTGGAGTTATCTAAACAGATAAACTGGCCTCTTGTTATTGATATATTTAATACCTTGACTATTTCTGACAATATTAGCTCACTTCTTGTTTTTCTATTTCTCTTCAGAGAACAACACAGGTATTTATTTTTAACTTTTTGCTTTTGTCTACCTGAATAGCTAAATTTTCACCAAACTGATATAAACCCATAGGAATACATGTGTATTTTTATATATCTTATTATCTTACTAAAATATAGCTTTTCTTTGAATACTGAAATCACTAGAACTGTTTGAACTATTCCAGAAAAAGAGATGATTTGCTGGTATGTCTGTGGTGAAATAGCTATGGATAATGGCTTCTTAAAATTGTCCCAATATGTGCAGTGATGTTTTGCAGGCTTCCTGATAGAAGGGGTTTTTTTTGTAAATTGCTGTGTATCATATGCACTGTATTGGCTATATATGACATAAAAAGAATAAGAAAATAAGTTAGGTTTGGGTCCAAGCTAGCAAGACTTGAGATATTTCAGCTGTTAGCAATATAGGATAAACTAACAAAATACCAAGCTGTATTTGCCTTTCAGTTGTATAATATTTATACTGTGACTGCACTCAAAAAGTTTCTGTGCACATGTGCTTTTCCCCTACCCCTCATTCAACTCACTTTATTAGCACATGGAAGTTATAAATATAGATTGATATGGGACTCAAAGAAGTTCTGTTAGATTTGAATGACAACAAGTAAAGCTACTTTTTTTTTTTTTGTTACACACTGAAAAACACAAGTCTGGGGTGGGAGAAGATAAGGGAGATGAACAAGTTTTGCTTGGGGTTTACTCTGCGTGTGCATGAATGTTGTGCAGGGGGTTGGTGGTGCAAGCTGGTCTTTGGCAAGAGGGGAAAAGGTGTTTATTTACTTGCTTATGCTGCCTTTTTTCCTTAACTTCAAGGTCTGTGATTAAAAGTGTATATAACTGGGAGAAAATGAAATATTGTAAACATTCCCCAAGTTGAGACAGTTTTGCTCAAAATACATGTTAATGGTTAAACCTTTTGACTTTCTGGACTTTCTCTTTGGTTCCTCTATATATTTAACAGAATTAGGAACTTGATCAGCACAGTTAATTTTTTGTCTTGAAGTTTGACTCTTAACTCAGATCACTTAAGAAACAAAAATGCCTCATATTCACATTAGTTAGCAGGAGAGGGGATGTTAAATTGATCAACTGCAATTGATAAATTTTTGTTTCATTTTGAAAATGGATGGGCTGCTGCTTTATTGTAACTGGAAAGATTATGCGTGTGAGTACTGATGGAGGAGCTTCATTTTTCATGATCAGATAAAATCTTCATGAGTTATGCTCACATAACTTCTCTCACATTTTTGTCTACTTTTATGATTTTTTATGATAAGTAAGAGAAGCAAATGCAGTTTAGTGAAAATGTTTCCTTTTCAAAGTGTTTGAAACAGGCCTCCTACTTTGCAAATGTGAGTGTAAAATTCTTTGTGAACACCAAAACTAAATTTAAAAAAAATAAAAACCTTTAATACAGAAAGGAGAAAAAATAAAAGAGGGGATTTTATTACTATAAATCATACCCTGTGATTAGGTTAATTTTTTGAGCTTAAAAGCAGACTTCTGGTATCTTTAAACTTATGACACAAGTCTGATGCTTCTCAGCAGCACTATCAGTTTTTCTTTCTTGTTTCTCCTTAGATGCACTCAACACCATACCCTGACCCACACCCACCTCTCCACATTCACCTCTAATATCCAATGGGTCTTTAAACTTGGGCATAAAGGATGAGAAGTGCTCTTGGTTGGCACTAGGTGATTACGAGCTGCTTTCAGTTTAGAGATTTAGTGTTGTGAAGTTAAACTGACCTGTTATAGACTGGAGAATCCACTCTGAAGTTCTAGAATATGGCCTCAAATGTGACTTTAACAAAGTTATTTGTAGGGATGGAAATCCTAACCATTTGCAATGTAGCAGTGCTATTTACAATGAAATGCTATTTTCCCTGAAATGATACTTGGAGATCATGGACCAATTGTTTAACCTTGACAAAAGGCCCTGAACAGAACTGTTCTCAAGCTGTTTTATTGTCACTGTGTTGCACTTCATGGAATCATAAATAGTAATAATAGACTATAGAAATAATGTTTCCTCACATATATCACCAAGAAAAAAAGTGGAGTAAATGAGACAGTAACCTTGGGTTGCATTACTTAAGAGACAAATTTTGTATGATTTCTATCCCAATTTCTGAGAGGGACGTAGTTTACCCGCATATCTGAAATGATTCTATTTGTACAAAATGTTCCTAACTAAAAGTATTTTTTCAGGGAATGGAGGTCTTGGAAAGCTTAACCTTGTTCCTTAAGTGAATTCTAGTTTAATCGTGAAACAAACTACAAAATTACTTCTCTGTCTCCTCTGTTTCTCCTCTTGGTTTTATCTTTTAAAATGAGGGACTGAGGACTATAATAAAAGTGGGAAATGTTTGTGTGATGCATTTACAGTAAAAGGTAAATAACTTCACTTTCTGACATACTGGAGTCAAGTTAGATACCTTTTAGTTTCTCAACTCCCTCCTGCCTTTTTAGATGTGTTTGTCTTGCACAAATACGAAAAATGACCCATTTCTCTTATGCAAGACTATTGCTATTTTGGGTTGACTTTCTGTGTCTTTAGTTTGTTTTGGAACTCAGGGATAAATAAATTAATCAAACTACATGCTGGGATCATTGGGAATGTCTTTTGCTGTATGGCAGCAGTGACTAAGCAGTCTACGTTATTTTGCTTCTGGAGTGCTTCTAGAAGTAATTCAAAGGAGCAGATAAGTAGACCAAAGAAACTATTATGATTAAGTATAAAGGTCTCTACTGAAAATTTTGGACCGCAAAATCACATTTGGACATCATCTTCAAAGCTCCTAAGTCACTACAAAAGGGGTGGGGGAGCAAATTACATCTAAAACAGGCCTTAGAAACTAAGGGATCTGGTTTTAGAAAGGCAAGACAGTAATTCAAAGCGCTTTGCCTGGTAGTAGAAAGCTCAAAGGCTATCATGACATTAAAACATTAGTCATGGTTTCTGAGAGGAAATTATTCAGTATGGTGGGTGATCCTAAAAATTTACAGTAAGAAGCATCAGCATCATGTCCCTTCAGAAAATTTATGATGTATTTCTAAGTACAATTGTAAACCACCTGAGATTACTGCAGGAGTTTTTTTCTTCCCTTCTTCACCTGACAGTGCTCTTATAATTAGCATATTTTCAAGGGGATTGCCAAAATGTCTCTCGTACTCTCATGCAATATTTATATGGACTCAAGTGCCAAGTAAACCATTAAAGAGAACTTAAACATTCACTTGGGTGAAGAAAGATATAAAACAAGCTTCATGATAACCTGAGTACAATCCACAACATTACAAATAAATATGCATAATGAGCATCTTCATACTGCTAACACTAACGGAGGGAATTAGTAAGACTTAATGGAGTAAGAGCACAAGGAAAGGATTTTGCCACCACTTTGCAGGAATTAGGAGAAGTCTTTGAAGGGGAGGACCTTTTGTATGATGTTGTTTTTAAGGCCTGTGCTAGTATAGGGTGTACTGGGAAATGATGAGAGAACAAACAGCTAAATTAAGTTAAAAGTAGAAGGTAGCAATTTCTATGTTTCCTTGGCTAAACCAAATCATTAAAAGCTTGATCAACTAAGATGAGATGAAGGAAGTGATCTGTGATAGTTGGTGACTATTCCTATATTCCCAGATTTATAATCCTATTTAGGGTAAGTTTTATGATGATGCACTGTGATTTGACTTTTTTTGTTTGTTTTTATTATGAGTGTGATTCCAGAATAGATTTCTTTGTTTTCCTTTGAATGTGTAGCTCTTCAGAGGCATAAGCTGCTCAGAGAGCATTGCAAAAGACATGCCTGCTCAAAGCTATCTTCACTTAAGAATTTAGATACAACTCTTCCAAGAAAAGTGATGGTATAACCACCTGTCAAGCAGATGTTATTATGGCTTCCAAAAGATTCAGGTAACCAGTGCCATAATGAGCACATTAAAAAATGTCCCTTTTTGTTTCCTGCCCTGTGTGGTTCCTATGTGAGTGGGAATTGTGGGTCCTATATAGGTTTCCTCTGAGTGCTGTTAAAAGAATCCAAAGATCTTAATTTGCATTTGTTCATAATCTTTATCACATAAGTAGACAGATGTGATAATCTTCCTTGACTATCTAACTGCTATTTGTAGTAACTTTCATGAGTGTAGGATTAAGCACTTGCAGTAGAAACCTAACCCCTGAACTCAGCAGCACAGTCACATACCATTTTTACTCCATTGTTTATTTAATAAAGAAAACCAGCATTTATACTCATTTTTCTGCTTTATAAATATTGAAATTTTCCATGGAAGTGTTTAAATCTTAGATTTAACTGCTGGGAATGATAATGGCTTCATGATTCAAGTTTGAGCTACACTTTGAAGAGCAACATGCAGACAAACACTATGGTCCCAAGGGTCAGCACATTTGATGTAGTTTCTCCCAGTGTTCTGTCCCTGCCCTGACTTCAACTACCAGCTCAATGGTCTCACTGAAGTGGCTCACCTGACTTCTCAAACACACTCATGATCTAAAATGTTTTGCATTCGTAACAATAAAGTAGCTATATTTAGGCTTCCTTAATACAGTTATAGTAAATAAACCAATTTACTTTGGCATATGGTTTTGGTGCTTTTTTTATTGAAGGGGCTGAAGCTGTTGGTGGTACAACTGAGATGGTCTAACATCAAGTGCATGTTTCTTTGCTGAAATTTTGAGAAAGTGAGTGCACACATGCTGCTACCCACACACAGACAAAGTGAAAATAGTTTGCCAGCAATCACAGCATATTTTTGAATTTGAGGAGGCACTTGCAAAGGTGTATTTGAGAGCTCTCCTCCTAGCCAACCAAACTGCAAGCCTCTCACAGCTCTTTCAATGGGAATCATCTTTTATATTTGAAGTAGCAAGGAAATGTATTGCTCCAAAGGCATTGGAGTAATTACTCTTATGCCACCACCCCTCCCTACCCTCTATGTATTGAAGTGTTCTTTTGTACTGATAAAAACCATTATTCACTGTGCATTTTATTCATTTTGGTCCTTTTTAACACTAGCAGGTACAGTAGAACTCTGCCTCCAAGACAACAGGTGGAGGTGAATGTGTGTTTTGGGGGTTTTATGCTGACTCCTGAAGTGGAGGCATATTGCTTTGAGGGGTCTGTTACACTGGAATGTGCTGCTCAGTGGGGAGGTGGCCAAGGATTTTGTGATTTGAGAGGAGGATAATCTAGTTGGATTAACAATAATTTTAAATGCCTTTCAAGAGAAAAGAAAGTTCAGTATTTTAGTGTTTACCCTTTGCATCTGTAACTAATAGATGAGAAGCACTTTGTAGCAGGAACTTATCTTGGTATGTTGTCCAATGTGTTACAAACAACAACCTGGCCTATAGATAAAGCCTTCAGTGGTTACTACAATATAAGTAATATGGGTGATGGAAAATAACCATGTATTGGATAAAGCTGGATAATTATGTAGGATAGGTTCTGTATGCAATTCCAGATTTTTCTCTGCTTCCCTTTGGTTTGAGATACTACTCTTCCTTCAGCTACTTTAATGACTCTGAGATAGTGGGAGGAAAAAAAGTGTTCCTCAAAATGTGAAATTTGAATTAAATAAAGTTCCCACTAAAGGCAGGGCCAGCCTCTATGGCTAAAATATTCTCTATGCATTAGGCAAGAAGTCTTGTGTGCTCTGTGTTCTGGCCTGATTAAATGAACTGGTCTGTGTGACTTCTCTCCCACCCTCTTTCTGTAAACAACATATCCCTTTTGCCTGAAGTACAATTAGATGCTCGATTGAGCTCTTAAACTTTGAAAGGAAGGCTTGTGTTCACCCCTGTATTCTGTTGGTACTTCAGTAATCTACCATTTAGCATTGTCAAGCATTCCTGATGCTAGTGGGAACTAATAATTTTCCCACCCTAGGTAGAAGAATATGCTCCCTTATCCAGTATTCACTTTTTGGTTACAGTGTTCTTATTATCTTGTGACTTATCCTTCTTTCTCCCTCTTCCCTATTCAGGATAGTAGCTAATGTTCATTAATCAGAAAAAAGAGCCTGCATTTTCTGTGCAATATTCAGTTATCTGAAGACCAAATAACAAAAGTAAAGCTGTTTTCAGCAGCCAGCAGTAAAATGGAGAGCAACAAATGTATCCATACAAAACTTTGCAGTGTAGCAATATAGTATCTGAATTGAGTAGTATTTGAATTGCTGCCAATAAGCAATAACAAAACAAACCTATCTTGTCCTATCATCCAGCAAAGTTTAGTCCATGCTATCCTATTGTAATTTATTTTTTGCCCTTGCAGTTTTAAAGTGTTTTTCTTGGGAAACATTCTTGGTTTTAAACTCAGAAAGCTGCTGGAAAAGCGAAAAGCATATAATACTTTCTATACCTGTTTGTATATACAATCAGTAAGACATCTGGAGACTCTTAGATGTGTTGCAATCACTGTGACATTTGGGCCTCAGAGATGTGTTCAAAAAGTCTTTATTAGTCAGTTTCAGGCATTATTTTCCTTGCCATTTTTATTAAGTCTTGTTCTTATGTACATGAGGAAGATGAGGGGAGGCTTTCCCGTGTCACTATTAATAATGGGTCAGTCAATGAATGCAGTTTCAGGGAGAAAAAGGATGCATTTTTACTGTAGTGACTGATAAATACAACCCCTCTAACCCCCTACTTGTTACTTTATTTGGTTCTGTAGCTCTTTGCAGAAGAATTGTATTCCAGTATGCATGTAATTGAATTTTGCATTCCCTTAAGACCTATATTATTGTATTCAAGTGAAAAATACTATCGAAAGTCCCAGAACTTTATTCTAATATGTAACCTTGAGAAAATTTTATTTTCACTTCTAGTGCAGCTCAACTAAATGTGATGGGATTTTCTTATGCAGGCCACTGTGTAGCTGGTGCGTTACTCTCATGAAAGTCACTATTTACCTGCATTTGCAAGGGTGCACCTGCCTTTCACAACAACAGACACAAAAGCTAATTCTTTTTAGGTTATGTCAATTTGCATAGTTAAGTTATGAAATGCCATTAAAAAACACACACACACAACACACACAAAACAAAACAAAAGAAAAAAAAAACAAATGAAAAAACTCACACCCAAATAGAAAACCAAACAAAACCAAACAAAAAACTCCACACCTGGGAGACTGCTTAACACCAAAATATTTAGCTTAAACTGATATTATTTTCTTTATTATTTTTTTATTTTACTGTGTAAATGCTACCATTAGTGTAGCATGTTTCACTTGAAAACTCTGAAGCATTATTTATAAGTATTATTCTTGGTTTTCTGGTTGGTAGTGTTGTTTTGGTTTGGTTTTTTGGGTTTTTTGGGGTGTTTGTTTGTTTGTTTGGGTTTGGTTTTGTTTTGTTTTCCCACTTACCTCTTCCTGAATACTACAGTGTTACTGTTTAGTGGGGGAGAATACCAAAGTTATAAACAATGGAAGTCCTATTATAGAAAGTGGATTTATGATGATGGTGACCAGAGGGATGTCTTAGCACCAGAAGATGACAAAGAAAACAATATTACCACTGTTTACGGACTTTAAAATACTTATGACGCAGTTATAATAAAGTTAACATGGTGTCCCAGTTGTCCTTTCCCTTAGTCATTCCTATCCAGGTTCTTGTTCCCATAATCCCTCTAGGGCTCTTCTCCTGCTGTTTGAGTCTGTCATGTCTCTATTGCCTCCTGTGCACAGTCTCCTTTTGGTCGTTTTATGGTTATTTCTGTGTTGTGATTGGTGTGTTTCTCAGTCTTCTGCTTGTCTAATGAGGACTGGGGAATCATCCCTTTTTCTGGAAAGTTCCACCTCCAAGTCTATATAAATGTCAGTAAATTGTTTCTGCTCCTTCTTGGCTCATCAGTAGTGTCGTGTTGTCTCTCCCATCCCGGCGTGCCCTGGGCTAGGGAAGTGGGAGCCACTCCCTCATTTCCCATCAACCAAGGGAAAACTGTTGCAGTGGCAGTCCACAGTTTGGACCAATTTGAAAGAACAGTTGTGCCCTGATTTCAGGTACATGCTGGAATTCCTGTGATGGGAATGAGTGGGATGCCAACGTGGTGCTTTTCCAGAACTAGCTGGACTAATAAAGTCAGGCTTTAGTGTTGGGATCCAGCTGTGCTGCCAGCCCCTTTTCCACAAGGGAAACCCAAGTGAGCTCCTCTATATGAGTTCCTAGCTATAGTAGTGTGGCTAAGCCTTAGGATAAAAAAAAAAAGAAAGTAATGAGGGAGGAGGAAAAAAAAACTTCCTGGTATTTGATCTTGTCTTCAGTTTGGGTATAAATATGTAGGAAAGACATCTGTGCACCTGAAACTGATTCTGGATATAAGAACATCATTCAGACCTCTTTAATGGGGCATGTTCATGTGGGAAAACTGACTTTAAGAATAGCCTCCTTTGAAGATCAATTTGCGATATGGTACAGCAGTACTTAGCTGAAAAAAACATTTAATCTATCTTTTTCTGTGGCATTTTTAGTGCTTCTTTGGCTTCAAAATGTGGCTTCTAACTTAATTTATAAGTTGAAATGGGAGGTAAAAATCAAAATGCAGCAAAACGGATGGTGAAAGCTGGAAGGTCCTGACTATGACCTTTCTCCTACCTTCTCTTACAGAGAAATTGCAGGGATTGATGTAATGAACTTGTAATTTTTCTATCTGATCTTTCACTGATAGGACTTTAAGCTCTTATCTGCTTTGTTTTGAACTGAAGACTGGTTCACCCTTCCTGAACACTTTTTCTACTGTTCAGACAACAGAGAACTGACTACGAAACCTTCTTTAACTGACAAGATGTAGGTACATCAGGCAAGCATCCTTAAAATATTTTAGAGCTTCTTTCTTCTTGGGCCTGCTCATAGAAGTATTCATTTAGCCAAACTCTGGAGCATCTGACAGATGCTACACATTCTCATCACACACACATTCTGTGAAGGTTGACTACTATCATGGGCACACACGTGGGAGTAGAGATGCAGAGACATATGCATCATATTTAGATTTCTACATGTGCAAATCTAATTATAATCAAAGGCATAGTACATTTTAATGTGGGGATCTTTTTCCCCTTTATGATTGCATTCCCATCAGATACATCTTTTGGAAGCAAATGTCTGCAGGCAGTGAAATACCGACAGAATAGAGAGCAAGAGAACTGGACATCAAGCAAGACTTCTGACTCTCTAATGCTTTGGCAATTTCCTAAATGTTGGTCTAGTATGGGGTGTTTTTGCAGTCTGCTTCTCAAGAGATGACTAAGCAGACCAAAATATGGACAATATATTTTACATTTAAAATGTGAGATGAGTGTGAGAGGGGGGGAAGTTCCTATCTCAAAAATAAAAAAAATTCAGATGTAACTTAAGATAACAATTAAAAAGAAGGAAGTAGAGGAAGGTTTCAATGTTTATTCAAAAAATGGTAAAGATGAGCAAAAGTGATTATTTTACTGATATTCACTGTGAGTAAAAACATGCTGACATATTTTGCTTTGACATTATGATCCCCTTATTGTGATTTGATTTTTGTTTGTGCTGTGCAGCCTAATTTCTATTTTGTTCATAGTATTTATTACCAATCTTTTTTATTTTTCTTCCTTTCTTCTGCCATTAGTGTGGCTAAATGCTCTCAATTCACTGTTTCTACTTTCAACATTTTTCCTTGTTTCTTCATATGCTGTCTTGCTATAGAGTTCAGAATTACATTCATCTTTGTTATGGCATTATATCATGTAACTTAAACATTTTGTTTGCTTTTTCACTATGAAACTGCTAATTTGAATCCTTGTCTGTTAAATAGTGTTATAAAAAATCCCAAACTCAAAAACCAAAATAATAATAATAAAAAAAAAGACCCGCGACAGGTTAGCCACTTTTTACTTCATATTAGGTAAACATATTCAGATTTAAGGTTTGTGGGTTTAAGTGTGCATTCCTGTTATTCATTTGAATTCTCCCATTTTCAAGTTCCTTATACAGAGTTTATTCTGTAAATAGCTTATCTTTTAATCAATCTCTCTTAAAATAGAGATTAAAATCTTTTAAAGCTCTTCAGCTTAGAGATTCACATGACTCTATCCCCTGTAGTACTCACCTCATCACTCTGTCACAGTTTAAATATTGAAATGCCTTTTCAAAGTTGCTATCTTTGCATTTCTAGAGCACCTGAAGTCATGAAAATGTCTCTTTTTTTCTCAGTTCATATTTTTTCTTCCCCCCCCCC